>CABFVZ010004555.1:26025-47107 GCA_902151445.1 Timema monikensis | reverse complement strand
AGATAAATCTGTGCCGGGACCGAGGATTGAACCCCGGCCGCCAGCACAGAAGTCTGACACCTTACCCCCTAGACCACCAGGTCACCAAGTCTTACTGTTGATCTCCACGTTGGCCGAGGTTAGAGAACACGCACAACAAATTCTGAAGTGACCAGCGATAAACTGATTATAAGAGCTCAGCTCGTAATACCTAGTCCATTATGCACGAGTCGAGAATCGAATATATAACACTTTTTAAACTCTGCTTGACAAGCTATGTTTAAGAGAACAAATCAAATAATAAACTAGATAAAGAACGCTAGAATCTTTAAATCCTCAAAACTCATAAAGCTTAACGTACTAAATATTCACGCAAAAAATACACAATTATAATCCAAATATGATTACCTTGATTCAAAATCATAATTTTATTCTAATGGTAAGTATATTAAAATTGTTTTATTTGTTTTTATCACCAAATATTACTACACGTTCAGGTTATACTCCTATGCGCAAAATACGCCAATGGTTTAAGGAGGAGGAGGGTTCAATTGAGAGTAAATGTACCCACATTTGCACGGATATAAAGTGGGAAACCATTTAGAGAAAGTCACCTTCAGTCCCCCCCGAATGGGATAGGACTCCAATCTCCCCATCATTACCAATCTAGTGTGTAGCGAGAAATATGCCTCAGACCATGTAGCCACCAAAGCTGGTTGCTATATCTTAAGACTTATATAATTATTATCCCAAATACCTGATTTTTTGGCTTTTTTAGCAAAAAAATTATATAATAATATCATAAAATGGACAAAATTGTATGATTACAATAATTTATGTACAGCCTGACATGTTAGATAAGTTGGTAATGTAGGACAATCTGCCCACTGATCTATAGGTTCTGGGTTTGATTCCCTGACTGGCCCAAAAACATTTTAACTGGTGCAATGTGGATTTACCTTCTCGTCAGCTAGGGACTAGATGTTGTGTCTGTTCTAGATGTAGGTTAACTTATAAGTTATGTGTGGATACAATCTGTTTATTTAATAAGTGCACGTTAGAGGCTGTCCATAAACTACGTCACGTTATGGTTTTTACACCCCCCCCCCTACCCTTGTCACAGATTTCCACAATTTTGTGAATCTTCTTCTTAAATTTCGTCACAATACCACTAATCTTTCCCCTCCATTAATTAAATGTTAATTTTGATGGTTTTTTCTATACTAGTGGTAAGAGTTTCTGGCTACAAAGCCACAGGTTCCAGGTTCGATTCCCGACGTTTATAAAATCTATATATTAAATAGTGGTTCTGCAAAGGGATCGAACTCAGCCTCACGAGGACAAGTGAAGAGCTACTAAAATAAAGAAGTAGCAGATACGGTTTTAGAAAACTGAAATCAACAGCTGGTGAGCTCATTGTGCTGACCACATGACACTCTCTATCCACGAAGGTTGGCACTATCATCGTTAATGGTGGTGGCCGCTCGGTTGGGCTCACATATGGAGATAATTTTCATGCAAAGCTTTTATTGAAAAGTTTTCGCCAAGTTTGCCACATTTGCATTTTCGATGTCACATTCTCGAAAATTGGCTTTTTTACCCCCCAGTTTAGTTGGCATTAAAGAGTTGATGTGACTTGCTTGTTTTTTTTTTGCATTTCTGGAATAGCTGTACGAAAATTGCATACTATCCTTTTTTTAAAAATAATGTTCATTCAAAAAAGTTGTTTTCGCTCCAAATTTGTTAATAATCGTAAACCCGGACATTAGAGTTCACTACTGGTTAATATAATTTAGAGTTAGCCGACTAATAAATAATTTACCTACTTGAGAAATAATTATTTCTGCTCTAATTGTATATATTAACTAAATATAATAAAAGCATAGTCCACCCATAAGTTTATATAGCTATCATCACTGCTTAGTTTGAATTATTATTATGTACTAATGTATATTTAATATTCAAACTTCTTTCTTGAATGTTTGTTGGATATTGAAATATGTTTGTACTGACTTTTTCAGTTTCTTTATTAATAATAATTTATTGCCAGAAATTAGAATCAAAGCATTGTAAAGAATACATTTTGATTGACTGTTGACTCAAACTTCCAATTTCCAAATTGTTTGTATTGTGATTTATAATAATACAATCTTGGGTCTTGTTTGGTATTTGTCTGGCATTTTTTTTTTGCTTGGTTTTATATACAAATATTTATCTGGAAATACCATTAATGTTTGTTTTGACGTATGTGCATTCTGGTTTATTAACACAGGACGTTCTCCAATTAGTTTAATTGTAATGTGACGTCACGAATTGTCTGAGTATACCCCTCGTCACGCCGGTAAGTTTTCGTAGTTTATAAACAGCCCCTTAAATACCTCAAGACATCTTAAACATTATTTTAATGGTTCCTTATAACGTAATAGATATGACAAACAAACAAAATAGCAATTGTCAGTTGGGACGAATTTATTTAAAAAAAAAAAACCTCTCTTTTGAACTTTATTTTTCAATATTTCACTTTAAAAAAATTAGCATATTTTTAAATATTCAAAAATTCTAACTAAGAATAGAGATTAAAACAACATTTAAGATTAGGATTAAAGAAGTAAAGGATCTGATTCATCTTTTGTTTGAATTCACTATAAGGATTCAGGGTCCTTGTAGTTTGCGACAAGACCGGAGCAGAAAGTTGCGTAAACAGTTTTGAGGTGATCTGAATATAACTCAATATATGAAACGCACGTGTGTTGATTTGTGTCACAACCCAAAGTAGGTTAGTAATTTACTTATTATATGGTATTTGCGTATAACCCGAACGGGTAGTAAGACGCGGTGCTAATAATAATAATAATAATAATAATAATAATATATGGTAATAGGTGTTCAAATTTTTATTGCCACACTTACAAAAGTACGTCAGCTATCTGTATCTTGATCTAGTTCTATCCAGTCCACCTCATTACACCCTATCTCTACCTTGAACAAGTTCTATCCAGTCCACCTCATTACTCCCTATGTCTTTATCTTGAGCTAGTTCCATCCAGTCCACCTCACTACACCCTATCTCTACCTTGAACAAGTTCTATCCAGTCCACCTCATTACTCCTTATCCCTATCTTGAGCTAGTTCTATCCAGTCCACCTCATTACTCCCTATACCTATCTTGAGTTAGTTCTATCCAGTCCACCTTATTACACCCTATCCCTATCTTGAGCTAGTTCTATCCAGTCCAACTCATTACACCCTATTCCCTATCTTGAGCTAGTTCTATCCAGTCCACCTCATTACACCCTATCCCTATCTTGAGCTAGTTCTATCCAGTCCACCTCATTACTCCCTATTTCAGGTCCATTATAATCTTATCCTTCCATTTACATCTAGATCTTCTCATTGATCTCTTCCTATTGGACTTGCCAATCACAACACTGAACATGCTTCTAGATTTTCCCATTCCCACTGCATGTCCTGCCCACCGTTACGAGATTTGATTTTACTAACAATGCTGTCTGATGAGTACAGGTTATGTAACTCATCACTATCTAACATCCTCCATTCCCAGTAGACTCATCCCCGTTTATTCACTCGAAAGTAAAATGTGTAAATTAATAGCTGTTTTAAGTCTGCTTTGAAAAACATTATGGGTAAGATTTTGACAATTTAACTAATTTGGGAGCTGCCTACTAATCTAAGGGTGCCAGGTTCGATTCCTGGCATGGCAAAAGATTTACCATTGGTGAAAATATGAGATTTCTCTTTCACAATGATGAATTTAACGGTCAAGGTATGGTGGTTGGGCGTGCTCTAGAATTAGGCTAATCTCAAATTAATGTTTTTATATAATCAGTCGGTTTGTAAAAGTTACGTTAAATATATGAAATGAATACATACAAATCACGAACCAACAAACACATTTGATATCGTTTGATTCACTGTTCCACTAAAGCCAATTCTCATCTCTCTATTTTTTTTTTATTTTTTTTTCAAAATGTATGATCCCTCCAATGTTTCAGGTTGCGACAGTGGATTTGGTAACTTATGTGCCCGAAGACTTGACGCGCTTGGAACGACTGTTTACGCGGGTTGCTTAATGCCCGAAGGTGCAGGGGCCAAGGAACTCAAGGACGCCACATCAAACAGACTCCACATTGTGCCGTTGGACGTCACCAAGCAAGATGACGTGGATAAGGTCGTTGAACATGTTAAAGACACTCTTGGGGATCAAGGTTAGAACAAACGAGATATTAATCGATTTTTCTCGTGCCTCTCAAGAGTTAACTAAAAAAAAAAAAAGACAGAGTGGGAGGTCTTAGGTCTTGATGAGGAGAATTATAACTACACAATTAGGGTCATATGTCCTCAGGCGTCAGCCGCGCAATAGACAAGATTCCCCAGGTTATGTGACGGTGGATGCGGAAAATTGGGTGCCGCTATTTAGGCGCTGCCAAACGGACGAGGTCAACTGGGTGGTTGTGTACTGGGCATTGGGAATACTGGGCGCCAAGACAACAGGGTGCCAGGTTCATTAAGATATTTATTATAGTTGTAAAAAAAAACCAAAAAACAGCTAGGTGCCAATTAGATTAAGCTAGGTTAGGTTATGTTAATTAATTTTTAAGTAGTTTATTTTATGCAAAATTCTTATTTTTCATTGTTTTTTGTGTTATAAAATATTTAATAGTATCAAGTACTAGTTTAACTTTATATATATATACACAAAATTAATCTCATCTATTATTATTATTATTATTTTAAACAAATTCAAAAATGAATATTTAGTAAAAAAAATTATTGCGTTTTTAAACTGGCACCCAGTTGTCTTAGCGCCCAGATGGCGGCACCCAGTTGTTTTAGACCTATGTGAAGCTCGGGTGAGTAAAGGAAAGATTTTTTCTAATGGTTTCCTCTATTTCCCTCCGCACGAATAGTGGAACAAATCCTCCAATTTATACCTTACTCCTTACTACCTCTAATAGTGTAAATATGGTGATATACCCGACTGGTTGTTAGACGCGACTAACATATAAATATAAATATTTGTGACAAATTTAAAGAACACTTTCGGATATTTTAAAATTGAAAAGGAGGTTTGGCTCTGTTCTTTACTTTCTCTGATATACAATCCTGGACACACGACATAATAATTAAGGGGGAATTATGACTCAGAGTGTAGTGATAAAATAACAGCAAAGACTGTATTTTATTATACAATGTGTAATAATAAAGAGGTAGTACTGGTGAAAGGTTTGGGCTCTTTTTATTTTGTTAGTCAAAGAACATTATTATTGTAATCTTTGTAAAAATATTTTATTCTAAAACAAACATTTTTGAGGGCCATTAACCGTAATAATTGTATTGTATACAAGTTAACTCATATTTAGGGATGTTTAACTCTTTAAATACAGAAATTTTTATCTCCCCTCATACATAGTTTGACCTACTTTTTTACATCCTGGTTTTGAAGTGGTATTATAATCCACTCCCTTTTGCCACATAAAATTGTTATTTGATCTTTCCCCTGTTATTAGATTAAAATTTTGGAAAAATAATATTTTGTTACATCCTGGTAGGAAAAAATAAAATAAATTGTGGTTTAAATATAAAAACATATTTTTAGGTGATGAATATTAATCCCCACCGCCCAGGCTTCGTTGCACCAGAAGAGAAGGTAGTTTTGGGGGATATGGCAGAGCTACACCCTATCCCTAATGGGCCAGGGATCCTACCCAGAACAAACTAGCCAGCCTGCATGGCAAGGCAAATATTTTTTCAGCAGAGGATTCATTGAATAAGGAAACTTGGCCATTAATGATTGAAAAAAAAAATGGCACAGTAATGAAATGAAAGAGAAAGGCATCTTCCTACTGCCGAGCGCAAAACCTTAATATCATCACGCTTTTGTAATTAACATAATATGGGGTGCTTATAAAGGCTAATGGTTACTTTTGAGTATCACGGTAGTAAGCATGCCCAATAAGTACAAAATATACATTTGGTAGTAGGCATGCCCCATGATAACAATATAAAAATTTGATTTTAGGGTGAAAGTATCGTTTGACTTTGAGGGTGCAGGGAATAGATCTTAAACTAACAAGTGGAGGGAGCGTTTCGGGTTCCTCTTAGATCTTAAACTAACAAGTGGAGGGAGCGTTTCGGGTTCCTCTATGTTTGGAAAATATTATAAATTGAGAGCTGCGTATAGACTTGACAGTCCCTTTACTACACGCTCCCCTTTCACATCCCCCAAAATATCACAGACAGAATGACGTCATAATTTAAGCAACACTCGCATAAATTTGATAGCCCAATATGTATAGACAGGAATAGTCCAGGGGCGTTGTCACAAACCTGATGACGTCAGAATCCATTTTTGGCCCTAACAAATGTTGAAAAATTATTACGTGAAACTAGGCCATCTTAATGTTGAAACTCTGATTATGATTGAGAAGCCTCTTGCCTGTAATTATTGTCGATACTTAGAAACTGCCAAACCGGATGTGAAAGTAGGTCAATCATAAGAGAAACTTGACTGCCTTTCTCAAAGAGGTGATTGCCTCACTTGCAGGTAACATCTCCTCCCTAAAGAGAAAGTCGCCTAATTTTCACCGGTGGTCATCTCGATTCTAGGTAACACCCTTCGAAAAGTGTGAGTAATCTTTCTTGCAGGTAGCATCCCCCAACCAAAATAGGTGGATGCCTCTTTTGCAGGAAATATTCCCCTTCTTAAAAAATTGTTTGACTTTCTGGCAGTTAGCACCCCCAAATAATATTGGGTTGCTACTCTTGCGAGTAAATTCCCTCCCCCAAAGTTGTTCCACTATTAAAAATATTAAAGATTAAGAAATATGATTTAACTCTGCCACTGCTGAGTTAATAGGAGTACAAACCTGCTTCTAAGATAAAATTGGCTCTTGTGGTGAACTATATTTTTAACATCTTTTAAAAATGCATGTTGCAGATTTATGGGCAGTCATCAACAACGCGGGAATCTTTACGCTAGGGGAAGTGGAGTTTATGCCTTTAGAAGTATTCCATAGGATAAATGAAGTCAACACCATCGGCTCAGTTCGAGTGACGAAGGCTTTTCTATCCCTCATCAGGAAATCCAAAGGGAGATTCGTTTTTACCGCAAGTGTCTTAGGTGAGATCTTTATCCAAGGGAATCACAATTAACGTGTCTTTATTTTCTCGCATTCATGGTGCCTTAAAATATGAATGAAGAATGACCATGGGCAAGGACGAATCTTGGATAGCTCAGTGGTAATAGTATTGGCGTACTAAGCCGAAAGTTCCGGGTTCAATTCCCGTGTCCAGGTTTCATTTTTCAATTTTCAGAATATGATATCAGAGAAGTATTGTTATATTAAAATAGATAAATGAGATTTTTATCGATATCAACGTCTTATAACACACTGAATTTGAAAAAGTTATTTTGGGGAAGCCCCCTGTTTGTTGGTTTGTCTGTGTGTCTGCGTTTCCGTATCTCCTCCTAGAATTTTAAATATTTTAACAATCGGGCTAAATTTTGGTATTTAGGTGTTCCATAAGTTTACTTCTATGAGATTTAGAAATAGACAACTTAACCTAAAATTAATGGAAGTTTATTTAAGGTTGTAAAGAAAATGAAATTTTCTTAAAATCGCCTTTAACGATTTTGAATAAAATTCGTATCTGTGTATATTTAGTATTACAAATAAAATTACATTTATAATTTTTCTGTAAAATTACTTAGAGGGCACTTACAGAGTTGTTCATTTCAAATTTGATCATATCTTTGCAAATCTTAGAGATACGAAATGATTTATAGGTGCAGAAGTATAGGACTATTCATATTAAAAACTTTTAAGGGGAAACATATTTTTATAAATACAATAATTTCCAAGACATAGGAAAATGTATTTTTAGCTAAACGGATAGGAAATTGTAGAATTTATTGTTATTCTCTCTGGCAGAGCGAGATACGCCTTTTTTAAAATCATTAAATCCGTAATAGTGTATATTATTTCATTTATTATCTTTGGTAGAATGGGATGTTCTTATGATGTTTCTGCAACACTTTATATTATTTTGTATCATATTATCTTAAGAGTTGTACGTAAACATTTCAAATTTTAAATATAAGAAAGGAAAGTTATTGTGATGCAATGTAGAATATTTTAAATAATAATTTATAGATTTATACTTGGCGAATCTGGTATTGGAAATCATCTACATAATCACACCTACACGGGGATAAAGATTATCTTTTTCTCCCAACATAAGGTCCGATTTAAATGTTAAATCCACAATTCACCATTAGATAAGCAATACACAAACAATACACTTACTCTAAATTCCAACCTCCCACATTCTTAGATAAGCCATACATACACAATACACTTCCTCTGAATTCCAACATTACTCATTACTAACAGAGTTTAACATTATATGTGTGACCCGAACGTGAGGTACGCTGAAATAAGATACCACTATATAAGCCTCCAGAAGATATTTTATATTTTCTTGCATATTTTTTATAAAATAAGAACACCTTTCTGCGGTCTATATTAATAGCAATTTACTATATATCAATTAGTTTTATTAACATTAGAGCTAACTTTCTTCATTTAAAAAATGTCAAGCTAAGAATTATGTTACATTTTAAACATTTCTCTTTGGATTTTGAATTGAATTATATTATATAGTTTCTTATTGAATTTGTAGTGGATATTTTTCTTTGGCCATCAAATTGTGTAAAAAACAAATGCATACTATATTCAATAGTCCATTATATTAATAAAGAATAACCTTTTGTTCTAGTTCAAGAGTGCATCTCTACATTTATAAAAAAAATTATGTCTTTGGTGCTTGATCGAATACGTGGTCTTAAATTAAAAGATACTAGATGAAAGATATTTAGAGAAACCACCAATTTAAGGGGATAAAAATTCAAAAATTATGTATACACGTAGTTTGGTATAGGCTTAAAGATTGTCCCCATCTAATTTCGGTAAAAATAGTCCTCTCATTTGACAGTTATCACGTAACAAACATAGAGATAGTTAGACAGACAAAATTACAAATGTTCTAGTTAAATTTGGATCTCTCTACGCTAGGTTAATTTGGATTATTTTATAGGTTTTGATAATATCTACCAAAAGTGACAGTAGAAGATAACATGAATTGAAGCATGAATATAAGAAATTAGATCCAGAAACTATTTTTAGCTGTCATATGTGTTCATACTTGTATATATTATATACTGATAGTATACACCGATGTAAATAAATAGTATTATCACCACTTGTTACAATAACGCACTTATCTACAACACTTACATTATGACGTCATAATCTCACACTTGGGATACAGTTCTTTTTACATAAGAATATAGGTAATATAACTTACTTCCCCTTCATTTGATAGATATTAATGTTATCCTAGTATAATAGTGGACAATACATAACATTTTAGATAATTGAGGATAGTTATAGTGGTTTTAATATTTCCGAATTGTAATTTCTATTAAAAAATTAATCAGGCAGTGGGAAGAGCACACAAAAAAACTACGCATGAAACTTGGCAGAGTTTTTAACTAAGGCTAAGTTTGTTTATATTACTTGTGTTTGTGTTCTAAGGTAGAAAACTTAAAGCCACTGCTTTTATTCAGTGTGTTGTTGGGTTGAAACTATATTTTAGGGCATAAGGCACTTATTTGACTGTTTTGATTCCAAGTATTAGTAGGTTCCATCCATTTCCAAAGGAAGAAGGCACGTAGGCTACTAAAAAAAAACGTTGTTCTAGGCCGTATCACAGTCCCTGGAGTTGTTCCATACTCGATGTCCAAGCACGCCATCGTGTCTTTTATTGACGGACTCCGTCGGGAAGTGAGAAAATGGTCCGTCACTGTCCACGGAATCGAACCTATGGCATACAGGTTGGTGTAGTGGCACAGGGACATATTTATTAAGCCACGGACGCTCATTATTTGCTCAAATGGCACACAATTATTACCATAAGGGAAATATTGCCGTATTTAATTCAGATAACAAAAAAAAACTTAATTTTTCGAGGGAAGTATAAATCAGTATATTGTAATTCCCTATTTTATAAGTTGCTTCTAGTATGATGTTAATCAATTTCCTGGCAATATTTTACAGCCTGTCTTGAACCAGTGCGTGCAACCTTGGGCCTTGTTCTATTATTGTATAGACTAAAATCTGCAATTCGCAGATTAAATGTGGCTTGGAAATATTTACTCTCTTTTTAAAATGATATTTTTCTTGTACCCTCTTCTAGATAAACAAATAATACCACAAATTGTTTTGATATACATATTTGCAGAAAGACACCTACAGGCCATTTTCGTGACTGAAACAAATAGCTTAACCTGTATAGGAATTATAAAATATACGTTTACAAAAGACTACTTTAAGATAAAAATTATTTTTTTGTGACATTGTAGGACTATTTTTGAATTTATGATTTTAATTTTAACGTTTTATCTTTAAATTTCACTGAATTAAACGTAAATTCATTAATTATAAATACTATATTTACCTGCCATGACGTCACAAATAGGCAACGTCCTTAATTCTAGAAAGCATTTGAAAACATTGATTGCAATTTCGTTTCGGAAATTGTTTTTTTTTTAAGGTTAGTACGTAATTGGAAATATTGTTGACCAGCTGTTGCCCAACTCTTTCCCAAATCTTTCCCATCTGTTGACCAACATGGGAAAAAATTGTTGGCAAACATTAAAGGAACATTGTTTCGCGTCAAAACTAATGATGAAACATTTGTTTCTCATACAGAGTCCAGTTGAAAGTTGTCTGTTGAGTAGGATTCTGCTATGGCTTGTGCTTTTATGGATTTATTAGATGTTCAAGAAGACAGAGAATAATAAAACGGTGGTGGGATATTAAAGTGATTCAAAATGGTTATTGCTATGCAAATAATGTTCAGAGAGGACTGAAGTTTGAAGATGGCGGTGGTTTTAGGAACTTCACTCGCATGCCTCCTACATATTTGGAAGTGGTTTTACAAATGGTTGGTCCCAGAATAGTGTAAAGAAACACATGATTTAGATCAGTAATCTCACCTACTAGCCCACGTTGCTTGTTGTCGTAAATGTTGGCCAATATTGTTTCTTGTAACCCATTTGAAACGGATCACGGGAAACATGTTTTCGCCACTGAGAAACACAAAGGAAGCATGAACAAATATTGCCCAACTGTTTCCGAAACAAGGGCAACATGTTGGCAAACAATTTTTCTGGGGAAATATTTCCTGGTGCGTACTAGGCATTAAACGTCACAAACTTATGGAAACAGTTTGCAAACATATGGACACAATTTTTGTCACATTGCTTAAACTCATTTAAGCAAATATGGTTTCCCGTAAAATTTCTTTTCAATTCGAAATAATTCTTATGCTCTATACAAAACTCCACACAAACGACTTTAAATCTTTTAACCTCTTTAGCTATGAGAACTTTGCCTCTATTTATGAAAAAACATTTCTTCTTTAGACACAGTTTTTGCTTTCTTCATACGTCTCATTCCCAAAACATGTATAATATGAAATATCTATATCAGCTGAATACTTTTTTACGTTGTCATGACAAACTAGTACGGAACGGAAAAATCTAGATCATGTTTCACAGCTATACGCTCGATGAACCCTGAATGGTAAGCAGAATTGCATTGATGGACTACATTACGGTCCAATCTTACAAGCTACGCCATAGTAGAGTAATGCATGATAGGGTTGTTGCCCCTCAGTGTAATAGGAGTATACATGGAACTCTTGATGATGTACGATAACACGAATTCTAGTGTGGAGAAATATTTAAAAATTACAAATATATACATTTTGTAATCCCAAATTTGAGAGTAGATTACTGTATTATCTATATTATTTTACAAATATAGATATTATCCATCAAAATTGATAATTTAGGATAACATGACGATTAAAAAATTTGTTAGAATTATTGTTTTAGAACATTTTGGAAATGTCAAAATATTGCGTCCTTCTATCTAAATCCTGTAACATTTGAATAATAATCATTTAAAAAATTCCATAATTTCAATGATTTTAGTATGAAACCAAGAAGAGTTTTACATACGAGCCTTCTAGATAGAATATGCATTACTTTATTTAAATTTTTTGGTATATTTTTTTACTAAGTTTTAGTAAAAATTTCATTTCTGGACTGGTTTCTAGCATTACCAATTTAATTTTGTGTTACTGTCCTTACCAAGCGTGAAGCTAATCTTTTAAATTTTGAATCGAATTCGAATATTTGTTTAGTAATTCAAATTGAATCTGGATTTTTGTTTACTAACTCGAATAAAATCCGAATTATTGCTTATCAACTTAGATAGAATCCAAATCTTAATTAGTCTGAATCTAATCCAAGTTTTTGCTTACTAACTCAGATCGAATCAGAATCTTTGCTTACTAACTCAGATCTAATCCAAATATTTGCTTACTAGCTCAGATCGAATCCGAATCTTTGCTTACTAGCTCAGATCGAATCCGAATCTTTGCTTACTAACTCAGATCTAATCCAAATATTTGCTTACTAACTCAGATCTAATCCAAATATTTGCTTACTAGCTCAGATCGAATCCGAATCTTTGCTTACTAACTCAGATCGAATCCAAATCGTTGCTTATTAACTCAGATCGAATCCGAATCCTTGCTTGGTAGCTCAAATATAATCAGAATATTTACATACTTACTTGAATTAACCCGAATCAAATGTACTAAAATAAATTTGAACCAAAGAATTCATAGTAAAAATGTTCTAAAATAAATCTGAATCGAAGAATTCATGGTACAAATGTGTCTAATTAAATACAAATATACTGTTTTAGTAAAATTCTAACACCACGTCTTACTACCCATTAGGGGTTTTCGCTAAAATACTAATTATGCTAATTGTATAGTAATTGAGAGAGTTAAATTTAGAGGAAGTATGCCCATATTTGTATGGAGGAAGAGTGGAAAACCATTTAGGAAAAACCACCCTCCGTTCACCCGACAAAGATTCGAACCTTGATCTCCCATCTACGGCAGTTCAGCTCAACATAAAACTAGTGCGTTAGTTAACTACGGCGACGAAGTTGGTTCCTTTTTTAATGGTTCTAGGAATTTGGTCCAATAAAACAAAGAGTTATAAAATACCGGTTTTAAATTATAGATACAATTTTAACATTACGAAATTTTAAGGTTATATTTTCAAATAGAATATACAAATGGATTTAAACTGACCTCCTTTTATAAACACATTATCCAAAAATTTGACTTTTTTAATTGAGTTTTTTTAACATTTTAAATGATCATATAATATAGTCTCAATATGGATTTTAAATTTGTAAAACAATTTGAATATTAAAAATATTAAAAAGAGGACTTTTTAATCGAACACAAAATTTAGGCCTAATATGATTCAGAATCGTATTAAAAAGTTGAATTTTTTTAATAGGCATAATCATTACTATATTATTATGTTTTTATCTCGTCAGGACTCCAATGGCAAACACGAAACCTTACCAAAATTTCCTGAAACATCAATGGAGTGAGATGTCAGAAGATGTTCAACAACTCTACGGTGACTCGTATGTGGAAAATTATATGGTAAATTTTAAAATAATATCCAAGCGATGTTGAGAAAAATAAAAATGTTAGTTCTGTGAACAGTAGACCTCGTCTCTCTCCATTTTATTATCGTTACTACAGTCTTACTAGTAGTTCTGTGAACAGTAGACCTCGCTCTCTCCATTTTATTATCGTTACTACAGTCTTACTAGTAGTTCTGTGAACAGTAGACCTCGCTCTCTCCATGTTATTATCGTTACTATTGTCTTACTAGTAGTTCTGTGAACAGTAGACCTCGCTCTCTCCATTTTATTATCGTTACTATTGTCTTACTAGTAGTTCTGTGAACAGTAGACCTCGCTCTCTCCATGTTATTATCGTTACTACAGTCTTACTAGTAGTTCTGTGAACAGTAGACCTCGCTCTCTCCATGTTATTATCGTTACTACAGTCTTACTAGTAGTTCTGTGAACAGTAGACCTCACTCTCTCCATTTTATTATCGTTACTACAGTCTTACTTTTATAACATAACTTTAACGGATCGTAAAAGCCATATAATACTTATTTTATAAAACAACTTTTATGAAAATAGATTAAAGTAGTTTAATACCTACCGTAGATATTTGGTCCACAAAAGTGGGTTTGTCACAAATGATAGAGTAAAATGGGACTTTATGTCTAACTGTGATGTGTTATTGATTCCAGACAAAAATCAATGGATTTGTAAGAACCGGTGCGTATCACAACTTAGAGGAAGTAGTTAATGACCTCGTGGATGCTGCAGTGGGAGCCACTCCTAGGGTGAACATAATTTACTTTTGGTTTACACCTAACTACTATAAGAGTTACTGTTTATTAATTTTACAGAATATGGCACCGGGAGCTCAGAAGTTCATTGCTGAACTTACAAAAGTACGTCTCCTTCTCTATCTTGATCTAGCTATAGACAACCAACCTCATTACACTCAATTTCTCTTTCTCTTGAACTAGTTCTATCCAGTCCACCTCATTACACCATATATCTCTCTCTTTAGTTCTATCTAGTGCAACTCATTACACCCTATATCCCTCTCTTGAGCTAATTATATCCAGTCCACCTCATTACACCCTATATTTCTCTCTTAAACTAGTTCTATCCAGTCCACCTCATTACACCCTATATCTCTCTCTTGAGCTAGTTATATACAGTCCAACTCATTACACCCTATATCCCTATCTTAAACTAGTTCCATCCAGTCCACCTCATCACACCCTATATCTCTAACTTGAGCTAGTTCTATCCAGTCCACCTCATTACACCCTATATATCTATCTTGAGCTAGTTCTATCCATCCTATTTCTTTACACCCTATACCTGTCTTGATATAATTCTATCCAGTCCATTTCATTACACCATATATATCTCTCTCTTGAGCTAGTTCTATCCAGTCCACCTCATTACACCCTATATTTCTCTCTTAAACTAGTTCCATCCAGTCCACCTCATTACACCCTATATCTCTATCTTGAGCTAGTTCTATACAGTCCACCTAATTACACCCTATATCTCTATCTTGAGCTAGTTCTATCCAACCCATTTCTTTACACCCTATACCTGTCTTAATCTATTTCTAATAAACACACCTCATTACACCATATACTTACTTGAAAGTAGTTTAGTTGATTTTTTATCTGTCAGATAAAGCCCTTCCTTTGATATTGGGACTTTATTACCCAGTGTTAATTCATGCGTATTACAAACTCATGTGCTGCAAACTATCATTTCTTAATTAATGCCTAAATATCCTGAAACTTTTGCAAGTAGAGTACAGTTAGCACAATTTGTATATAAAGCTTCGTTTCGAATTGTTGAGCCTACAGCTACTGCCTGTGTTGGTTTTGAAATTACAAATTTAAATATTGCTTGATTGTTTCTTCAGCTACAGTTGCATTAATTGCAGCGCCTGTTGCTAAAACAATTGCTTCTTATACTGTAAGCACAAAACTCAATAACCCAATATTAAACAACCCCGAGCCTCTAGACAGGTTTTTTTTTGATAAGGAAATGTACCCACATTTTCGTGAAATGATGATGGGAAGTAATCTAAGAAAAACTCCCCATATTACACTCTGGTGGGATTATAACCTTTACTTCTGTGTTCGACAAACCTAACTAAGGAAGCTGGAAAACTTGTGTGGACGTCATTTCCGCCAAATTTTTATGTTCACGGTACACTTTAGAAGCAGCACATTGTTTTCGTCTTGGGTACGCGCCATGGCAGCAGAACGGTCCAACGGTTGTACGGTAAATACGAATCAATAAATTATAAGGTGACCTGGTGGTCTAAGGTTAAGGTGTCGGACTTCTGTGTCCGGGGTTCAATCCTCGGTCCCGGCACAGATTTATCTGATTACCAAACCCTTCCTTCACCTCTGACAAGACATCTTGTGAATGTTAATAATAATAATAATAATAATAATAATAATTATTATTATTATATTTATATTATATTATAATTATAATAATTATTATTATAAATTATATAAGATGCTCTTGGATTAAACAGTCAAGCTTTGGACAGTGTTAGGGAATTGAAAAACTAATGAAAAATATCCTGAGGAGATTAGCTCGTTTTCGCTATCGTTTTCAAGCAAATAGCAAAAACTAAACAGAATCAAAATATAGGTATTAAATAAAATATTTTATTGTGACTAGCTCCTAAATTAATCAACAAATAGTCCTTGATAAAATGTTAAGTTTGAGGAAATTTCATTGTGTGCATCCCTCGAAGCAATTTATTAAATTTATTTAATGTTTTTATTTAAACAATACCGTAGTATTTGATAACTTTCACATATATCATTTTATGTTTTTAACCGATTATTTCTAAGCCAAACAAAATATCTTACCAAATGAGGAATAATCTTTGTAATAAACCATTCTGCTCAACCTTTATAGCAAGCTGTTTCTTGATAAACACATTTTTTTTTTAGTATTATTTCACTTTTTATTTAGAAAAACTTGTTTTTATTTAGTTTTCTATCCTCTACCTATTCACAAAGTTTAACTGCTTATTTCGGGAACACTCTGTAGACGAATTTTTTCCTGAAGTAACTTCAAATGTTTCAAGATTTAAAGTTGAAGAAGAACTTTTTCTGTGCCTCTTCTTAAACTTTTGTAAACCTTTCGTTCAAACCATTATTAATTTGAGTATACCGTAGTGTTCTAATTTCACCCAAAAGCTTTTAATTTTGGGGGATGTATTTAAAATATAGGTAAGTGAGCTAGCTACGAAATGTGAAAGCGTCATGGCTGCCACTCGTATCAACTTAACTCTTGTTATTATTGAACAACGATGCTTGGTGCTCTGGTTTTGTGGGGTAGAGGTAAGGCTTCGAGTTAAGGCTAGTATTTTTGAAGTTTTATGGCAAATAATTCTTTTCCGACAAAATTTATAAAATGTTATATTCACTAAATTCAAAAATGACACCTGGACATGAGAATCGAAACCACTACTTTTGGTTCAGTACGTGAATCCTGGATAGCTAAGTGGGTTGAGTATTCAAGTAATAAGTTAAAAGTCCCGAGTTTGATTATCATTTCTATGTTTTATTTTGAAATTTTAAGAATAAGATATTTAAATGCGGTTATAACTGTTATTATCAATTATAATATAGTTTGGATATATTATCCATAGATAAAATATTTCTCCAGTAAAATTTAACTTTCTTCACTTAGACCCATAAGTCTTGACTGATGTTGAATATCTATCAAGGGAGTTCTAGAATTTGATGACAACTTTTCTAATTAATTCATAAAGTTGCGCATCAAATGCTAATATGCTCAAGTAAGATTTTGAAGAAAACGGTAGAGAGCACCGCGTGTAGAAAATTAAACTCTATCCTTCAACTTGAAAAACATTTGATTCATCACGAAAAAAAAAAAAAAAAATGAGATCAGAACTCAAAAACACTTACCTTTTCTCGCGTCTACTTCCATCTTGTAGGGCTACTATTGTTTTTGTTTTATTATAAATGTTGGTTACCATGTAAAACACTAATTTTTAAGACTTCAGTAAATACGTTTTTTTAATTTTCTGCCATTAAAAGTTTTATTTGGCTATTTGTAGTCTTATTTCGTCAAACAGACAAGGTCAATAAAATAGTTTTACAGTTCTATAAAACTGAAAATGGTTGAGAAATTAAAATTTTGTATTTGAATTTTGAAATGAATTCATTCTAATCTGATCCTTGGATCTATTTTGATTCGAATTTTCTAATACATTTAGAATATATATAGTTTCGAATCAATACTCAGATTTTTATTCAAAAAGTCGATGCTCCATACATAATTAATTATTCATTTTAATTTTTAATATTAACTTTTGTTTTTCCTCCACTAGAATCATTATGTACCAGGATTTATAGCACAGATTCAGCCGAAACTTGCACAACTGCTTGAGGAATCTCTATTGGATTTTATCCTGGACTTAAAACTGATGCCGTCAGCTACAAACACTACTTCAGGTAGGCCTATTTAAATGTCTTCTACATGACCTAAACTGGGGATATTGTTTATTTTAGCATAGTAATGTTGTGAATTGAGAGTGACATAACGATTATAGCAACGTGTTTTGATGAGTGAGTAAATATTAGGACACAAATATCGATGGCCAGAATGTATTGTCAGAATTCCATTTGGCAATCAGGCCAAGTTGTGGTTTTAATAGTACTATTTTTTCGAGCTAACAGGGCTGACAATTCACTATCGATTATATGGGAGTCACTCTGCCCGTTTTGTGGGTCTACATGGGTTAGGACGCCAGATCTTCAATTACGTGTTCTAGAGGCTACCATCGTGCCAAGGTACCAGGGTGCATAACCGTGTAGGACCATCTAGAGTGTCAGTCAGGCCATTGAATTAGCATTCGTTACTATATTTCATTTTGTCACTGGCTCTTGAGTAAGTCTTTTCAAATCCTTTTTATATATTTTAGTAACTTCTTTACATCACATCTTGTAGTAGTGCAAAGTAGTGCAATAAAGCCCTAAAAACCAAAGCCGTACATCAATTGATAGCCCACACAGTTATATATCCAGTCACCACCCTTATTCTCGGATGCCACACATCCTGACAAGGTAGGCCCACGGGGGGGAGTGACAACTATTTTAGCTTATACTACAGTTACTAAAAGGTTGTTCAAAACTTTATGCAAATCAGTTCCTTTCAATAATAACAGTTCAACAGTTAAGCTCATTCGGTAACGTGTCTGTCCACGAAGCTAAAAGTCCAAGGTTCATTTCTCTGCATGTGTGAAACGTTTATTATTGGTGAAATGTGGGTTAACCATTTTACACAAAGGAATTAACATCTGGGGGGGCTGGTTATTGTATCTGGTCTATATTTAATTTAGTTTATAAGTCATGTGCTAATCATTATAAACAGTCGATTCGGAAAGTACACATTAAATATCTCGAAAAAAAGAGAAAAAAAAGGATTGTTTTGTTTTCATTGAAAATGTTTCTATTTAAAAAAATAAAAGCTGCAATTTTATCTCGTGTTTTTTTATTTTATCCTGAAGAATTCTGGCCCTGATATGAGTGGTCCTAAAGTATTAAGCACCATGCTCAAAAAATTGTGTTTTACAATTCTGTCTGGTGCTTTGTCTTTATGTTTGTCTGTAATAAGGCTTTCTGCCAAATTGACTTCATTGATTTAATCCACACTTGATATTTATATGATTTCTTAGTCATATCTTGAGGACAAATACTGATTTTAATTCTGGAGCTAACAACTTCATTGGCTGCATGGTCTAAAATGAGTCACTCTCGCAGTATACTAGGCTGCCCATGACAGGAAGAATGGAGTTCGTATACCAGTCGGGTATACTGAGGGTGGTTTTGCATAAATAGTTTTCTACTCTCTCTTTCCACGAAATTATGGATACACTTCCTATTGGATTACACCTTCCTCATCCCTGACTCATTATCGTAATTAGTACATAAGACTATAACCTGAACGGGTAGTAAGATACAATGATAAAAATGATGCTTTTAGGAGAGAGTTAACATTAATTTTTGTTTTATTAGGCCAACAACAGTTTAATTTATAAAAGCTGTGAAATTGTTAACTCTATAGAGTGTTCTATTTCATTTCATTTTAAACAATATCAAATATTCGTCGTAGGCCTGTGTGAACATTCGAAATTTCAAATCCGAATACGAATATTATTTGAAATTTTGAATCTTAAAATTGGAAGATTTTTTTATTAGAATTTAGACTAATCCTGGATTCGTATTTGATAGATTTAGCTTAAAAACTAGAATCATATAATTAATAATTACTTAAAATCTTGATATAATCAGACAGGAAACAAGTTTCTTGGTAGAGTGTATATGGAAATTAGCTTTAGTTCCAGGTTGTTGAGGAAACACATGGGGTGCAGTTGTTTGCGACAGTGAATATCTTTATATATATATATGTTATTTAGGATCAGTTATTATTTTTATGAGAATTTGTGTCATAGATGTGCTTTACTATATTTTCTTGTAGACAGCATGGCAAATTTATTTAAATTTATCCAATATCATCCAATGGCAAAGGGTATGCGTTAGAGCATTTTATTCATAAACATGATAATATTAATCCTCTTCTTTGATAACTGCTACAGTATTTATCAAAGGACAATATTTTTAACAACCACGTGTTTCAATTTGGGGAGATACGTAATTTTATTTTACTGCATCTAGTCAGAGAAAATAAACTTTGAGGTAGATTACTTTTTTAAATATGTTAATATTGTTTCCTCCTTTCGTAGGTTATTAAAATATTGATATTTAATTGTAGTTGTCCAATCTG
Organism: Timema monikensis; assembly: GCA_902151445.1. Lineage (NCBI taxonomy): Eukaryota > Metazoa > Arthropoda > Insecta > Phasmatodea > Timematidae > Timema > Timema monikensis. The sequence continues at coordinate 26,702 of CABFVZ010004555.1, read as the reverse complement.
TCTGATTGACATGCTTGAACAGCTTTGATCTCCTGGTGCTGTACGCCGAAACTTTTAACACAATTTATTGGTATTAGAATAGTATTCTAGATGTAAGTGTACAGGGATTTTGTATTAATTTTGATTCATTCAAGGTATGTGTTTATTGTGCAGTTTGGACTATGAGTTTCCAAACATCCTGTATAATGTATATATAGATGCATGTATGGATAATTGGATGGATAGATGGATATATAGATGGATAAATAGATGTATGGATAGATGGATGGATAGATGGATGTTTATATATATGGGGATGGATGGATAGGTTTTGACTGTACCAATTTTATTATAGAATCCTCCTGTTAAGTGATTATGTTAACATCGATGACGTAAGAATATATGAATTCAAAAATATCAGTGCGACTGTGCTGGAAATATTTATCTAGTTTAAAAAAAATTGGATATTTAAGTATATTATTACCATACATATTGACCTCTGTGGTCTTAAAATAAAGTGCTCACATTAGAACCTATATTCATGGGTTAAAACCCATCCAAGATTATTGTCAAAACCATACATGCTTAAATAATTGAAAATATAACTTTGTCTTCCGTTGTGAGCAATTTGTTTTTGATAAAGAATATTTTAAAATTAAGCTACATGAATTATTCACAAAAAAAAAAAAAAAAAAAAC
>CABFVZ010004555.1:0-25967 GCA_902151445.1 Timema monikensis | reverse complement strand
CAAAAAAAAAAAAAAAAAAAGACCAGGAAAAATCTTTCTGCGACAAAACAGATTTAAAATAAGTCCATGAAAGCATATATATATAATAGGAAGGAATGAAAAGTTAATTTTGAAATGCAGTTAAATGCTTTCCAGACGCAAATAGTAGAGAGTGTTTATACTCGTCAACAGAAAGAAGGAAGTGCTATAAGCAGATAATCTTTTTCTATTTCATAATGTAGTGTCCTGTGCTACTGTTTGGCTTATTAGTTGCTTCAACTTAAAATCCCCTTCGCAAAATAGCTTTGAATTCATCAAACAGAAGACAACGCTAATCCCATGGACACTATTAGTTCGTTCTTATTTTAATCCCCATCTTACAATTTCACGTTATTTTATTTGTTAGGTCCTAACTTAGGATTAAACCCGTTTCGCTGGCTGTATGGCCTAAGGCGCTACTCTCGCAATATACTAGGCTGCCGAGGACGTAGATATCGGGATTTGATCCCAGTCGGGTGCATCGAGGATTGTTTTCCTAAACGGTACTCTACGCTACCTCCTCACAAATGTGGGTGCACTTCCTTTAAATTCAACTTTCCTAATTCATTACGCAGCTCACACATAGGCATATTACCCAGACGGGTATTAAGACGCGGTGCTAATAGCAAAAAAACAAAATTTCAATAAATAAAGACCAATACTTTTGATTTTATAATGCTTGGCTAGTGCCAGCACCCTCTTAAAATTGATCGTGAAGTTAACGCAGGGTCTATCATCCGGTTAACACATTTAACGTCCACATTAGCTTCAAAACATTCCGCTATATTGTTTTATGGCAATTATTATTCAAGTCAGGTTACATATTTCTCTGTTGACAAAAATGTGTGAATATTTTGTATGTATTTTCTAAGTTTTAATTTTATTCGCCTTTAATTAAACATGTATTAGCCTATAATATTTACGAATTATTGATTTGTAGCTAACAGGTGATTTTATAAATTTACCTTTATTTACTAATACTACTTCTCTTACCTTGGAATAAACTTTTCACAATTTAATATAGCAATATTTTACAATTAGTCTAGTATACTTCATATACATGATAGTTTGAAAAAAAAATCGATTTATTGGGTAAAACCCCAAACAATTCAATAACTGCCCATAACAACAATTAAAATAATATCCACCACAGTTGGGTTTTTCTTTTAAAATATTATTTTTTCTCACTTTTTCATATGAAACTTATATTTGTAAGTCCCTGAAAGTATTTTTTTACAGGTTATAATCTATACTTATAAAATAACACGTCCTGACTGATGACTGATTCATCATCGCCGAGCGCAAACTATCAAGGCTACAAGCATGAAATTCGGACTGTATATTCATTTTTTTATGTAGGCACCCACTAAGAAAGGATTTTAGAAAATTCCACCCCAAAGGGGTCAAAATAGGGGATGATAATATGTATGATAATATGTATGAAAGTCCGTCATTTTGAAAGTTACATAAACAAAATTTTGTATTTCGGTTATTGACGTAAAACAAATAAATACGTGTTTCAGGAATTTTGGAAATTTTATTTAATAAGGGATGAAAAAGGGGGTGAAAGCTTGTATCGGACTTGCATTATTTTTGATCTGAGGTCAAGTTATGGTCATCAACGTAACGTAATATTTTAAATTAATCTGTAAATACATATGTATATTTTGGTATTTGTATATAATCAACTTCCACGCGAGCAAAGCCGCGGGCAACAGCTATCTAGTTTAATATATATTACTCGTATTTGAAATATTTTGATATCATTTTTCTGTAAAATCATGACCATAAAATTTATCAACACTTTAATCTCATCAATACTCTTAGGCTATAAGATATTTTATAAATTAATATAATTAATAGAGGTTGTTCAGAAAGCAATATTTGTTTAGTTGAAAGATTTGATAAAAAAAATATATTTATTTGTCCAATTTAATTGTTGCTCGTTGTTATTGTTCTAGTGAGCAGAACTCTGAAGAAATGGCTGTGAGCGAGCTTACAATATCGTGTTATACCTTGAATATGTTTACAAACTAATACTCAGTGGGGTGGTAATAATAAAGTACATGAGTGCAGTGTACCAACCCAAACTTAGATTCGTGGTCACAAAATATTATCCCCCCCCCCCTCCAAATATCTTAAGTTTGAACTACCACCTATCGCTTGAAGATGAAATATTTTATGTGTGCTATTAATGTTCAACCAACTTCAGTTGCCAAATGTTATAAGCTGTGTGATACAACTGGCGGCCCGCGGACCAAATGTGACCTGCTCACAATGAAAATATGGCCTTCATATTATCCTGAAGAATAATTAATAAAATATAATTATTTATTAAAAAATTATGATTTCATTGTATTATACATTTATTTGATTAATAAAAATATGTATTAATATATATTTACTGTGATAAATTATTTGATAAAATTGTGTGTGCTTGCATATTTTATAATTTGTTTTAGGAGATTAATAAATTGATTTTTAGCAAGCGTGGATTACTTGTAAAATGCTTCCTTCCTCATACTCATCCTATTATAGTAATTATCATATATGCTTGTAAGATGAAAAGGTAGTAAAACATGTATTTAATATCTCCGCAAGAAAGTTTTACCATATATTTAGCCAAATAAAAGTCGCTTTACGTAAATACGCACTGCTTAGGTGGGTTCCATCAAATTACAGGGGGTTCAGACCCCCTAAACTCCACATTTTTACGCCCTTGCATATTTAGGTAACATTAATGTTGAAAATTGTCACGGGAATTTTGTATGAAAAAAGTCTATTTATAATTTTTCTAACTATGGCTACATGTATTTTAGCTTTTAAAACATCAAGCTGATTAATATTAAGGAAAGATTATTAAAAATAAGAATAAGGCAATTAAGAATTATAAATGAAGTATGTATTTAGTAGAAACAAAAAAGAATGTAAACAAGACGTTGACATTATTTTATTTATTCTGTTTAATGGATGTAGCAACATTGGCATTGTTACAAAATATCACTTTTCATTTGTGATCTCCAAATTTATATTTACTTACTGAAGTCAAGTTTAGATTGTATTAGATGCGTGCACTATAAAAAATGGCACAGACACGTGCTAGATTGCGTCCTCTGGTGGAAATACCAGTGACTTGTGAGATTTTGTTCCGGGCGGGCATGACCTTCCTTTGGTGAAATAGTAGTTGACCTCGTGATGATCTTTAGTGAAAAATATACCAAAATAAATTATTTGGAAAACCAGTTAGGTTGAAGTGACAATGTTAAATTAGTGGGGCTAAAATCTAAAAATTTTACAGGTTTATTGGCGTAGAGGCATATTAACATTTAAAGAGGTTGTGATTTATTATAATTTACTAAGCCTAAAAGCTTAGTATACGTTACTATATACATATATATTATTTACATATATGCATGCTTATATACACACTTGTAGATAATAGGAGAGTATTTAATGTTAATAAAACAATACATATTACAGACTATTACAAAATAAAAATTAATTTTAAGCTTAAAAATATCAATTATTATTATTATTATTATTGGGGCATAACAAATACTCTAGTCAATGTTTCTCTAAGTGTTTGTATAGAGTATATAGCTGAAGATGTAAAGTTGTAGATAAACAAAGTAAAAATATAGAAAGTACATAACTAATGATAAAATGCCCCGTGTATAGAGGTCCATGCAAATAGATACGAGTCATATATATATATATACACATACAAGTTCAAAGAAATGCTAGATAATACGGTAAGTTAGCTATATAGGTATTAGCACCTTGCAGTTTTAATTTGGGTTGGTATAAGGTGTAGTTAGAGAGCAAGCTATCTGTATTACTATATTTAAGTAACAGAGCCTGACAGATTATTAGAATTAGTAGATAATTTCATGGTGATTCAAGGTTATGGACGGATAAATAAGATGAGGAAAAATGATCAAGTAAATGATGTAGCAAGAAATAACTCCATGACGACTGGTCAGATTAATAAGACAAAAATCATGAGTAATCGATATGAAGGCTAGAAATTGTAGATTAGCAAAATAAAATGTTACCTACTACATAATTATAATCTGTTTCAACCACTGTTACAGTGGCTAGCTTAACCAAAGAAAGAGAAGGGTTTAAAGAGTGATCAGAGAAACATGTGCATTACGAGACCATGCAAGATGGAGGACACTAAATTTTACTAATGTCAATTGGGAATTTTACGCAAAAAAAAAAAAAGGAAAAAAAAGAAAAAAAGAAAATATAAATCAAACTGAAATAATAAAGAAGATGAATGAATCCATGACTAACAGTGTCAGAGGACGATATATATTTGGGTAAAGTTTTAAGGCTGTTGCAGTAGTTGGAATAGTCGTCACACGTCATATTCATTTTATATTGACAATGTATTAGTTTTATCTTTAAGGAGCCTCCCCTCACTACTTTTTTTTTAAAACCGAGTGACCCCTATGTTTGACTTTAGAGGCCCCAAAAGGGAACAACCCCTCAAGGAGATAGGATCTATGTCACTCTTCAGCAAGATTTTACTTTTACTCCGCCATCTTACTGAAACCTGTTGACAGATTTTAAAGCTCTTTCACTAAGGCAATAGTTTTGAAAGAGTATGGAAAGGGGGTGGGGGGAGTAGCCCGTAGCCATTCAAAATTCCCCAACTTCGAACCTTTTTTTCTTTAGTTTTACACTTGTCAGAAGTTAAACTGTGTTACTGTGATCGATTACCGAACCAAGTGACCAAGAACAATCCAGTAGCCATTTGAATCTGGACTGAAATATAATAAGGGGGCAAAAAAATATGCTTGTCAAAATGTACAGCGCTGTTAGACTATAAACCGAACGGGTAGTAATACTCAGTGCTAAAAAAAAAGACAGCACTGTATCCAGAATAAGGATTGGGAGGGAGGGGGTGAATTATAATTAACACACTTTTATTTTGCCCCGCATCTTACTACCCGTCCAGCCTATTTGCTTTTTATTTACGCCAACGTGGCAGGGATAAATAGGGTAGAGTTCAGAAGAAAGGTATTCGTAATTGCATGGAAGGAGAGTGGGAAACTATTTATATTATTATTATTAGCACCGCGTCTTACTACCCGTTCAGGTTATACGCACTTACGCTAATGTGTAATGGAAGGGTGATTGTGAGATGAAATGGAGGACCTACAGTTTAACGTGGAATCCGAACCACGGTGGAGGCCTGGCATTCCCCACATTCACAAGATGTCTTGTCAGAGGTGAAGGAAGGGTTTGGAAATCAGATAAATCTGTGCCGGGACCGAGGATTGAAGCCCGGCCGCCAGCACAGAAGTCTGACACCTTACCCCTAGACCACCAGGTCATCTAGACTATTTATAAAGAACCACTCTCAGTATACCCCACCATTTTTTAAACCTTGACCTTCCCGTCATCAGTAAACAAGACTACATGAACTTGATATCTAGTCCACGTGACCACCAGTATGGGTAAGAACACAACCATGAACTCAGCTTCAGTGATCGAATGGTCTAAGGTGTCACTCTCACAATAGTTTGGATTGACGAGAAGAGGTAATTGGGAGTTCGAAACCAAGTCAAAGCTGATGTTTGTTTCGAAATTAAGTCGAAGCTGATGTTTGTTTCGAAACCAAGTCGAAGCTGATGTTTGTTTCGATACCAAGTCGAAGCGGATGTTTGTTTCGAAGCTAAGTCGAAGCTTCACACACCACTAGTTTCTCACAACAATTTGAACTCAAGTTTTTTTTATATACATTCTTAGTACATGATTATATTTATGTTTGGGGACAAATTGTGCCCAAACAGTGAACAAACATATAAATATCAATGTGGCAAGTCAACTTAAGTTAAGTTTATAACACAACACTAACATGTTTGGTTTGTGTGTAAATATTTTTGAGTCACTTGGCTCCAAATTCGTAAAATTTGTTTAAGTTATAGTTTAACTAACTAAAAAAATAAAATTACCCTTAAAGGTTTCATAATAGTTTGAGTCGGATGCCGTCCTGTAATCAGCTCCATTTAACCTTCATTCTTCTTCCAAAGTGACCTGGTGGTCTAGGGGTAAGGTGTCAGACTTCTGCGTTGGAGGTCACTGGTTCAATCCTCGGTCCCGGCACAGATTTATCTGATTACCAAACCCTTCCTTCATCTATGACAAGACGTGTATCAATCACAACTTGTGAATGTGTGGAATGTCAGATCTCCACCGTGGTTCGGATTCCACGTTAAACTGTAGGTCTTTCATTTCATCTCACAGTCATTCAACCATTACATATTAGCGTAAGTGTGTACAACCCGAACGGGTAGTAAGACGGGATACTACTACTACTACTAATAATAATAATAATAATATATTGACACGTGCATCTTGTTATAACTGGCCACCAACATAAATAAATATTTATCTCTACAGCAGATTATATAATCGAAAGTCAAGATTTATATGCATTTCTATATTTATTTAATTAATTAAATAAATTTTTTCAAAGGTGTTTTTTTCATTTTCAATCACTTGTAATTTAATCATTCATTGAAATTGTAATGCCTATTTAATTAAGCTATTTATGGAGAATCATGAATTGTACGACAGCAAAGAAGTTTGAACCCTATTTGAAAGGTTATTATAATTCTTGAAATAAAAGGTAACATTTATATTTTTTTATTTTTAGACATGTTTATATTTTTAGTTCAAGAATTGAAAGTTTTCACTATTTATTACTGGAATTATAATTAATTTTCAATTGTGTTTCAAGGATCTCTGGGGATGTAAAACAATCATTATACTTTACCAAAGTGAGTATATACTATTTCTGATATGAGTGAAAAACTGAGAGACCTTTTTTCCTGCCAAAATACTTCCATATAGTAGAATTTTGGTAGGGAAAACAACATTTCAGACACTCATTCCTAACAGAAATATTTTTATTTTGGTTGAGTAATAGTTAAGCATTTCTCCGCTAGTAACAAATCTAGTTTATAATCTGGCTAATAGAGGGCTCTTACGTATGTAGTTTAAAAATCAGCCGCGAGGTCGCTTGCTCAATCAGTACTGCTTCCATTCGCTAAGATAGGGCTGTTTCACGGAAAACCTTTAACCTGGCCGTCAAAAATCTCTAAATAATCTCTGACTCTGGTCACGAAGCAAAGTCATCAGCTCTCACTAATTTAACCATAAAACCGGCTAGACTGACCAACCTTATACTCTAGTAACCATGGGGAAAACCAGCCGGCAAACGCTGTCCCCACTCGGCTAATATTGCAACTACATAGACGGTGACTCAGTCGGCCGGTTTCATGATATTGAACAAGGCCATCCAGATGAAAAAAAAACAACAACTAAGGCATAGTAACTGTTATTCTTGTAAAAGCAAAATTAGTCCAGGAATATGGTCAAAAAACCCCCAGGTAAGCCAGAACAAAATTCTGAGAAAGATTAAACTTTCAGGATCGACTCAGAATTACATATCAAAAGTCCCCAAAAGTCAGAGGCTTGGCTTNGGCTTGGCTTTTTTTTTTTTTGTAGAGGACCCCAAAGTTCAAAAAGTCCATAAATACTTAAACATTATTTTTAAGCTGGAAACATTATAAGAATGCAGAAAATTTCAGGATTGACTCCGAATTATATGATTTGCAGCATAAAAAAAGATCCCCTAAGTCCTCCTAATCCCCATCCTCTTCTAGCGCTTAGTAAATTCATGGTTTACATTCTCTTTCCCCGAAATGATATCCTGGATACGCTCGAGATAGCTTGTGAACCTCACAATGTTATTAATACACTTGAATGCGTACCTGAATGGGTAGTTAGGTGCAAATAAAACTAAAAATATTACACTAACATTATTGTGGGTTGCTTTTTACCTCCCCTTTAACCACTGCTTTAGCACAGTAACTACACAATGTGGTGAAAAAGGTCCGCTCACTCAACCAGCTTGCACATTCAGTTGTAATTTTGAATTTTGTAGACATAGATGTGTGTTTATTATGTCAATGTTCATTAGAAGAGTGGATTAGTGTTTTCGTTGCAAAGGGACTTAAAAAAGCTTAATAAAAGCGGATGGTGACCGTCATAATGGTTTGGACACAGTGATTCAGAAACATACATCAATACTTGTCCACTCCATTTGTAGGAAAAAATATATACAAGATCGTGACAGACAAACATTTTCCTCTTAGTTTGATGTCCATAAACCATTTGCTAAGCCTTTATCTGCCATTAACAACACTATAAAAGTGCATAAACAATGCGTGCAAATAAATCAACAACTATTTAATCGTATTGTGCTTGTATTCCCATTTGGACCTGAATAAATGCAGTTCTTTTCATATGAACTAGCACCTAGACCTATGTCTTTGTATGACAAAATATTGATGAGGAAGACGAGAAAATCAGCCCTCGATGAAGTCTTAGAATCTGTTTCTCCTTACAAAGAAAATGCACCAAAAGACACTGTTTATTGTAGATGTTGGATATCTTCTTCATATCATTATTTGTCCGAGACCAGAGACTTACATGATTATTTGCATAACATATTCATCTTATGTGATGAAACATTTTAAGTGTTCATCAACAGTAATGTTTGAAAGGTATAAGGGTCCACTGAACACCAAAGCGGTGGAGCAGAAAACCAGAAACAAGAAAGCCTCGGTAGATTTAGCAATAGACATGGTTGCCACATCCTCTCAGGAAGAGTTTATAACACATGGCAAAAATAGATCACGTTTTATCAAACTTCTAACACCCATCCTACGGAAATGTGGCATATTGGCCCAGTTAGCAAACTGAGATGCAGCTTGTCTTATTGTCTCGAACGCCATTGAGTTATCAGCTGGGCAACATGTAACAGTTATAGCCACTGATACAATTATCCTTACCATGATAGCTGTGCGTGCACTTTCAAGCGATAAGCCCTCTATCCTAATTCCTGGAAAAACTAGCAAACCTGATAAAATTCACAATATCGTGGAGCTCCAAGAAGATCTAGGGCCTGTAAAAAAACACCCTCTTGTTTACTCATGCAATGACAAGCTGTGATACGACATATGCCCTTTTCAGAAAAGGAACGAAATTGGCTTTTGACCTCCTCCAAAATGATAAAGAGCTGTCCAGGATAATGCTAATTTTCAATGATTCTTCTGCTACTCCTGATGAAGTAGCTTCAGCGGGAGAACTGTTTATTTGATCTCTGTGCAAAAAAGTAAACTGCATCTTCCTAGACGAGCTGTATTAAAAAATATATGTCCAAACTGTAGCTCGTAAGTCTGTCACTGCTACTTTCGGCATCGCCGTGTTTCCAACTACCAGTGCTGCTTCCCGTCAACACTAACTTAGAGTGTATCTGCAGATGCAACAGCTGTTAGATAATCTTCTCACACCAACGAACTGAGGATGGCAGTTTATTGGAAATGTAAATCTAGTATTAAACTGAGATAAATTTTTTTGTTTACATTTTAATTTAGTCTATATAAATTTACATAATATATTTTAAAGAAAATTGCAAAATTTCTAATTATTCGTCTTGTTGTATTAACAGGAGATTGACCTATGACCAAGAAAAACAAAGAAAATTGAATAGTTAGGTATTAAAATATATAATTACCACAGGTGCATTATTAAAATAAACAAATTATGATTATTACACATTAAGTTGTATTAGTAAACTATAAAAAAAAAATTGATGTTCAACTATATATCTTAAACAAAAACATATTCTTGTTTATAAAGAGTAATAACATAATACTGATACTATTAGTATTTTTTAACACAGTGTCTTACTACCCGTAAGTAATATTATTCGAAATTGATAGAAAATAAACTTTAATTCATGATAGAATGACTTGATGTTATATTAAATAACTACATATTGAATTACCAGCATCGGTGAGCACGTGGGCTAAAAGTCAGATCCACTGGTTTGGTTTACCGTGGATGGAGATGTGTGGGGTTTGAATCTTTTGAGGGTGGTTTTTACCTAATTAAATTTGATTCTCCTTGCGTACGAATGTGGTGTACTTTACCTCTAAGTTTACCTTTACCATTCCAGTTAAATTTGATTTATACGAATCTACGCGTAGTAAGATGCGGTAGAAAAATCTCTCAACAGGGAACACATGGTGATTATTATCAGTCATATTGTTGAATAAAAGTCTCTTGTCAAAATAATTCTGGCAAGTTTTTTTGAAATAAATCTTTCTTTTATTTTTACCTAGATAATACACTTCAGGTCACTTATCTTGGAATGTTCTGTTGTAGCCCCGTTAAAAAAGATTTTTTTTAAAGGAAAGATTAGTCCTATGTTTAAAAATACAATTAATTTGGTCACAGATCTGCGAAATTTTGCGGGAAACATTCTTAAAGATCGGGTAATTTGATAATTTAATTTTTTTCTTTTAACTAAAAATCTTAAAATAGGTACAAGATCTTTATTCATTTTTTAGATACATGCTTATATAATTCACCTCCATTTTGGCTTTACCATACTTAAAAATAGCAAAATATTTCTTAAATAACGTGGAATTGCCAGATTTGTATAACGAGTATCAGCGTTGCAGTAGGTGGTTTCCTCAAGACGTAATAATGTAAAATCATGCGCTTAGTTGGCCACATGGTATATGGTGTTAATATCGCAATAGACTGGCTTGCCAATGACGTGGCAATCGGGTCTCAAATGCTGGTCGGGTGTATTAAGGGTAATTTTTCCTAAATGGTTTAATCCCTCTACCTCAACGCAAATGTGGATACACTTTCTCTAAATATGCTTCCTTCCTTATTTCTCACCCATTATATGAATTATATATGCGTATAACATGAACAAGTAGTTATACGCGGTGATATATATATATGTTTAACTTCTGACGGAACGTGGCGGATCTACGTCCTGGTACCTTTATTAAGTTAAACACGAAATTCAGAAAATAATCTCTTTAGAAAGACATGATTAGCAAATCAATAACATGCATAAGTACGATGTTTTATTTAAAAATTAGCTACTTATGTGAACAATAGTTTATGTTTCCAAAAATCCGTTCCCTAACACGCGGTCTTGTTTTCTTTCACCACAAGATGTATCACTGAATAAAATTACCGATACAAACTTTATTTTAGATCTTGCCTTGATGTGCGATTCGTTACAGGGACTATTTGAGTAGAGCGAGGCTTTGCATCATCTAAATGTTGACCTAGGTTTTGCAAACTAAAAATTGAAATTAACAGTCTCTGTATTTGAAAATAGAAATCAGTATCAAGTACTTATTATACCACAGACAGCAGTACAAAAATTTTAATTTTGTGAGAGTTCCTCTTCATAAAAGAGAAGGATGGAAGAGTGATGATCCTTTAGATCATGAGAAGGTCTACGAAGCAATGGAATAACCAATTGAGACGAGACTGCTGAGTGAACAAGATTTGAAGATTGTTAACTTGATAAAAGTAATAGACATGAAAAACTGGTCCAAAATGTTCAAATAACTTATGGAGAAAAAGAAATTATGAAGCTTTCTGCCAAGTTACACCTCAATTAAAGACAATTAATTAAGAGTTTCCTGGAATATGTATATAGTAAAACATTTCCGGACAGTCTTGTTATGTTGAAGAATATGATCAAGTCAGTTGCTAAATCTTCCAGTGAATGCGAGAGTGGGTTTTTCTTTCAAACAAATTTGATTATGACATCACTAAGAACATCTTTTAAGACAACAGCCGTCTCTGGTATTATGTTTATAAGAATAATTAGACCCCCTCTTCGTTTAATTAATCCCTCCAAGTATGGTGACTAGTGGCTTGTTCCAGGACGGCATTCCGTGATAGACACTCAGAGTAGGGAAGGACTAGATTCATTGGATATGATGAAAACATGGAACGACTGTGGAGTTGCTTCTAAAATGGACAGTCATTTCTTTTCTAATTCTGTATATAATAACGTCTGTGTATTTTTAATTAGAGATATATATGTAAAAATTAAAATAATTTGTTGTATGTAATCTATGACTTTAAATTGCAAATCGCTCGTGTCATTACCGTTTGTATATTAACACTAGTAGTAAAATAATAATAATCAAAACTAAATTAAACATATGGTGAGAAATTGCATTAAATTTAATTGAAAAACTTAAATATACAATCACATTATGATACATTTTAAAACACTTTCTTCTTTTATTAGAAGAAAATAATAATTTAAAAACACGCCCTTTGAAATTTAAAATAATCATTCTGCCTACACCCTCTGGTAGTGCGTTTCGGTACCTACAATTTTAGAAATCAACCACAATATATATAAATATAGATGTATATATTTATATATATTTTGTAGAATATATTTTTTTTAGAAAAAGTTTATTTCTTTGAATACAGTATACATTTGTGGTCACCATTTGCTTTAAATGTAATATTTCAAGCTTTAACACAACAATGAAATCAAATATTTACAAAATAAATATAAAAAATAAATATGTAGGCTTAACTAATTCTATTACCATTTATCATTCGCCAAAAATATCATTTTGGAAATTTATTTTCTTAGAATGGTAGCTTCCTCTTCTTTTCTAGTCAATAATTATTAACAATGGAGCTTATCTTTCATGTAGAGTACTTGTAATTATTTATAAGTATGTATATTTTCAAACGTTGGCAGAATAAAAGAAAATTATGAGTTTAGATTTATTGAAGTAAATATTTGTTTTTGGTAACATCGTCTTAGGTAATTAAAGTACTCATCATCATCATTATCATCATCAACGACAAGAACTGTTTCCATCCTATATATTTGACAATTTAATAAAATGCTTCTATCTTCCTCTATCTTTCCACCATTATTTATCCTTTAATCACTTCCATTCTTATCCTCACACTTGCACACTTACTGAGATCTGCTACTCCCATCTCTTTCTTGGCCTCCCTTGCAGTATTTTTCCTACATACTTTTTTTCTATCATTTTCTTTAGCATCCTCTCCTTCTCCATCCTCATTACATGACCATACCATCCGTCTTACTTCCTCTACTATCTAATGTACTCCAACATCCTCATTACATACCCATACCATCTGTCTTGCTTCCTCTACTATCTCATGTACTCCAACATCCTCATTACATGCCCATACCATCTCAGTCTTGCTTCCTCTACTATCTCATGTACTCCAACATCCTCATTACATGCCCATACCATCTCAGTCTTGCTTCCTCTACTATCCCATGTACCTCAACATCCTCATTACATGCCCATACCACCTGTCTTACTTCCTCTACTATCTCATGTACTAAGATGATAAATTTCAACATAATTATTTAAACAATAATAAATAATACGCTAATAAACCAGATTATTTATTTTAAAATGGGTTTCAAAATGATTGTTTATCAAAATATATGAGGAAGTTATGCTTCTTTACCAAAGCGTGTCCATCAATGGGGTCATAAGTCGTGGAGTTAGGGAACCATTGTTCTAGGCTATTAGTTTCAAATAATCTACGTACAATTTATTGAGTGTACATATTTTAATCAACTACATTAAAATTACAATGCTATGGTTTATGATTTTAAGTCTGTTGCTAGTAATTTAGAAATTTCAAGTTTTACAAATAAGTCAAATTATCAAGAAGCAAATAAGAAAATATTGGAGGAACTGCCCTTAAATACAAAATTAGGAAATCTCTGGTGTATGACTGCTCACAACTGTTCTTATTTATATATTTTTTTTATGTATTCAGCTTGAATATTCTGAACGGACTTTTTATATCAGCACACACTTTATAAACTAATTTAAATCTGTAACAGGCACAACACTCAGTCACCCTGCAGTTAATTATGACTTGAGTATAGTAATAATTTGTTTTCCGTCTGATTATTTAACAAAGGGGAATATCAACTTCAAATTAAAGGCAAATCTTTAGACTGTAGTAATATTAAAAACTTGACATATTTATTAAAATGATTTACTTGGTATTTTTTTGAATAAAGCGAGTGGGTTCTACTGTTGACAAAGACAAAATACCGTAACAGCTCAGACTGCAAAAATAATAAAAAATAAAAGGTTTCACAGTGTTGGAAACATTTTTTAATCTCTTTAATGTGATTTGATAAACTTTCAAAACACGTTTATATTTATATGAAATAAGATATTATTGAGAACCCGACACCTTAGCTCAGTCGATAGCATGTCCATCTACTGAGCTAAGGGTCCCGAGTTAGATCTCTGGCATGGCCAAAAATTTATCAATTGTGAAATGTGGATTGACACATACATAATGATAAATTAACGGCTGGGTACAGGATGTTGTGCTTGTCCTAGTATTAAGTTAGATTATAAGACATATGAAGCTATGACAGGCCTAGCAAGCCGGTAACTTGTAAAATATAAATGGCTTGAATAAAAAACTGACCCAGGCCACAGGCTAGAAACGGTAATGGATGTAAAGTAAAAGATACTAGTGAGACAAAGACATGGTTTGGTTTGGCTGGCTTCCTACTGCTGTATCTAAAACTGAACGGGCAGAAACCAACCTACCGGTAAATTATTAGGTATTTTGGCTGATTTCGGTTGCCAAAGTTATAAGTGGTCGGTCATTTCGCCAACTAGCCACACTTCATGTTTTGGCCATTAATTAACCACCATGAGAGTCCCGTCTTAGGGTATAGCCAGACTGGGTAAGCGATCGACTAAAAAATAAAATAGAACACATTGGTTGTAATTATGTGTCCAGAATGGAGTGATCTGAGCAACGTGCTTGAAAGGTAGAACTGGTTCTATTTTAAATCGTGCGCTTGAACCGGAACAGTATTTTTTACAGGCGCTGGGCAATATTATTTATTGTATGTTGGTCCATTGAGTGGTAGGAAAACTTCTAAATTCGACATGATATGTTACTTTATTAATAATATTGATAGATTTAGCACATTTGTTACTAACTGCCTAATTTAATTGGTAAGAACATAAACAATATTTATATAAATAGACCCGATATGTTACTTAAATATTATAATCAAAGTAGTCCTTTACAAATAAAAATCACCATTAGCGTGGAGAGAGGATGGTAAAACCATAACAATAAGTCATTTGTCAAAAACCACCCTTAGTTCACTAAGCTAAGATTCGAACCTTTGCCTCCCCATCAATAGCAATCGAGCTATCTTCTAACTACTCGCTCGCTCACCCGTCAGTTTGACCACGCTGTCGCTCAGTCACTCACCAGTTTGACCATGCCGTCGCTCAGTCACTTACTCGCTCTCCAGTTTGGCCACGCAGTTGCTCACTCACTCGCTCTCCAGCTTGGCCACGCAGTTTCTCAGACACTCACTCGCTCTCCAGTTTGGCCACGCAGTTGCTCACTCACTCGCTCACCAGTTTGGCCACGCTGTCGCTCACTCACTCGCTCACCAGTTTGGCCACGCTGTCGCTCAGTCGCTAAGTCACTCGGCACTTGTGTGTCTGGCCGAACCCTTGGAATCACTAGCCACGCTATGGTCAGCCCTTGCAAAATATTGATACATCACATTTGTAAAAAAAAAACCAACTACGATGACATCCTGTGGAGATTCCGGGAACCGGCCAACTAGTCTATTGGGAGTGTTGACGCCTTGACCTAGCTTACAACAGTGCAAGCTTTTCACTTTCAGTGTGTGGATGCCAATATATGTGTGGAGGCCTCTTCAACTCAGGATTACCCGATAGCCAACTTCGACTCAGGATTACCCGAGAGCCAGGTACAGTTTAGTTTTAATATCTACTTTACCTTACACCCATTACCCACCTCGGTGGCGTAGTTGGCTAACGCGCTTGTCGTGTTGGGCTCGACTGCTGAGGACGGGGATATCGAGGTTCGAATCTCGGTCGGGTGAGCTGGGGTTTTCCTAAACGGCTTTCCACTCTCCCTCCACGCAAATGCGGGTTCACTTCCTCTAATTCAACCTTCCCAATTCCTAATCCATTAGTGTAATTAGTACTTAAAGCGTATAACCCAAACGGGTAGTAATATGCGGTGCTAAATATTATTATTATTATTATTATTATTATTATTATTTACACCCATTTCTGTTTCCAGCCTATGGTCTAGATCAGTTTTTTATTCAAGCCATATAATAATAATAATAATAATAATATTATTTAGCACCGCGTCTTACTACCCGTTTGGGTTATACGCTTTAAGTACTAATTACGCTAATGGATTAGGAATTGGGAAGGTTGAATTATAGGAAATGAACCCGCATTTGCGTGGAGGGAGAGTGGAAAACCATTTAGGTAAAACCACCCCAGTTCACCTGACCAAGATTCGGACCTCGATCTCCCAGTCCTCAGCAGTCGAGCTCAACACGACAAGCGCGTTAGCCAACTACGCCACCGAGGTGGGTTTCAAGCCATATAGTTCCCACTACCGGCTTGCTAACCCTGTCTTATCTTCATATGTCTTGTAATCCTTATTAAGACTAGTACAGGCACAACATCCAGTACCCAGACGTTAATTCATCACTGTGTAAGGATAAGGCCACATTTCATTAATGATACATTTTTCGGCCATGCAGGGAATCGAACCCGGAACCCTTAAATTAATAGACAGAAAGTTTCACACTGAACTAAGGTGTCGGATAGTTTAGTTTTTATATGACCGATACACATTTTTTTTTATCAACACGTCTTACCACCCGTCCGTGTAACATGCATATGTACTAGTGACACTAATGTGCTAGGGATGAGGAAGGTTGGTTTTATAATACATGCACTCACATTTGAGTGAAGGGAGAATTAAAAATAGTTTATGGTACAAACCTCTCTCAGTGTACACTCGACCCTGGATTCAAACCTTTATATCCCAGCCATCAGCAGTACTGGTATATTTCAAGGGTGACGCCTTATACTTTGTGATCACCCAGGTGGGTCTGAAATAATCACTAGATCTACTTTCACGTATCCTTATGTACAATAATTTTATCTGTAGCTGTCACTTAAAAATATTACTAATAATAAGGTACAAATGTTATTAATGTTTTTGCTAACAAAAATATATTTGTATATTCTAAAAGGTACTTCCTATTAACAATTTAGGAACCAGCATTTTTTATTATTATCGCTATCTAAAATGGGAAACAAAATAATCTGGTGTTAACGATGTTGCCTAGCTGAGGATTTTGAAAATATTTTTTCCCAGTTGTTTATATCTTAACTTAACTTACCTAAGTAGTCTAAGTACTATCACCCTTAGACACCTATATTCAGTACATAATAGGAAGAGAGCGAATAAAATGAACAGTTAATCCCACTAGGCCCTTTTTAATATATACTAATAGCACTTACCCTCTTCCGCTGACAAGTTTACACAATAACCTTGAAAACATTGACTTGCTTTTTAAAATCAGATTTTTCTTGTTTACTATTCTAGATAAACATATGCTTCAATGGATTTTTTTAATCTACATATTAGCATGAATAATCCTGAAGGAATTTTCCGTGACTATGCCAAGCTGTTAAGGATTTATTAAAAAAATATACCCTTATAAAAACTATATTGAGATTAAAATAATAATATCGTGAAACTGTGTGACTATTTTCAAAATTATTTAAGAATCTATACTATTTTTGTTTCAACGTTATAGGTTTTAACTATCTGAATGAAACGTAAATAAACTCACATGGGAGATCCTAGTTTGACCTGTCATATGTAGGCGGCATCCTTAACACACCTTTTTTTCCCCCACTTTGAATGGGCTTTGGGAAATGTTGTGCATTCTCATTCTAGAGCTCTTCACAGGTTTTGTATCCAATCTAGTTTGTGGTAACACTTTACCTTGGGCGTTCCATTTAAAGATTAGTAAGATTAAGTACAATGTATCACGTTTAAAAATAAATAGTTTCTCTCGTTTTAAACTGTTTCCAATGATAACGCTCGGTAAAAAAAAAAGCCCCACCAATGCTGTCTTCTATTCTTTGGCCAAGAAATTAGACTCGCTATAAACCAGCTATGAATTTGGTATTGATGAGGACTATGATTATGAAAATACTCCAGAGAAAAATATCAGTATCGGTAGACACATGGACAAATCTCTCAATCTCACTCATTTGATTTTTCGTCCAGTGAGCCAAAGGTCGTGGCCACAATACTGGTCGGGAATATTGGGGATTTTTTTTCCTAAATACTATTTATCCCTTTTTATACACGCAAATAAGATTACATTAGATTATACAGATATTTATCATCTCTGACCAGCTAGTGTAAATATGTGGATATCACACAAACCAGTCATAGGTAAAGGTGAAAAAAAAAATTACGTTTCCATTTATGTACGACACCTTATCTCGGTAATTAGTAAATCAGCATTATGTATCAATGGTTTCTAGTTTGATTCCCAGCACCACCGAATAGTATATTATTCATGAATTTGAGGGTTTATTCTTTATAGATTTACTTTAAAATAACCGCGTCTCACTATCTGTTCAGCTTATGCGCATATATGATAATTATTCTAAAGGGGTAGGGATGAGGAATAAAGAATTCTAGAGATAGCTACCCGCATTTGCAGGAAAAGAGAACTGGAAACTATCTTGGTAGGAACAACCCTTAGTAAGCCCTACCGGGATTTGAACATCAACATCATCATCTCCTGACCGTCCTAATTTGATAAGATACTTATATCTTCAAACATAACTTGTATTCATAAATAAATTAATACCACTGTACTGATAGGCGAGAATATTTTTTCCATTTGGGCTGTTTGTTGCAATCGTGATTTAATTAAAAAATTGTCATCCATGCAATTTCGTTATTCTCTAAAATCGTTATGTATAGGCACCAATAGAATATACGCCATCCTATCTCCAATTAATATCCTTTGCCTTTATTTAAGAAGTTTTTCAATTAACTAAATTAAACGAGTGCAAAATATATTCCAAGTGTATAATGTTGATAATCCAGTTTTTTCAATCCCAAAGCCGATAACAACAGAAACAATATATTTTTTCATTTACATTTAACGTGTACTTTTTGAATCGAGTGATCATATCATCACACGAGAAATTCTATGAGCGAGCGTGAAATAGCCTACATATTTTACCAGGAATGCTATTTTCACATACTTTCCAGGCTTATTTTACATGCCATAATCGGCATAGGATCGACGGCTTTACTTTACCTCCGAAGGAGGGTGTGCTACGGAATTTTATCGCCTAAGACCCGCCTCTGTGGCGTAGTTAGCTAACGCGCTTGTCATGTTAAGCTCGACTACTGAGGACGGGGAGATCGAGGCTCGAATCTCGGTCGGGTGAACTGGGGGTGGTTTTTCCTAAATGGTTTTCCACTCTCCCTCAACGCAAATGCGAGTTCACTTCCTCTAATTCAACCTTCCCAATTCCTAATCTATTAGCGTAATTATTACGTAAAGCGTATAACCCGAACGGGTAGTAAGACGCGGTGCTAAATATTATTATTATTTATCGCCTAAGATAAATTTATTGACCCCAGCTGGGTTTGAACCCATGAACATCGAGTTCAAAGGCAAGCACTTTTCCCAAAGACCACCCAGGTCTGAAGGTAAACATTATAAACCGAATTACATAAAAGCAATAAATGCTATTACAGTTTTATTCTATAACTCACATATCAACTACAGCGTTCGGTGTTTTAATCTAGTGTGGTCCAACTGGTGGACCACGGGACAAATGTGGCCCGCACTAACCTACTATGTTGCCCTAATAGTTGCCTGGAGGCAAATTAAAGGGAAATACTCGGTAGAGATGTGAAAAGAATTCAAATAAAAATATGTATTTAAAAAGGTCACGATTGAATTTTAATATACATTTATTTGATTAGCTGTTTTATGAAAGAGTATGTGCGAGAATATTAATTATTATTTATTTATTATTATCTAGCACAGCGTCTTACTACCCGTTCGAGTTATATGCTTTAAGTACTAATTACGCTAATGAACTAGGAATTGGGAAGGTTTAATTAGAGGAAGTCAACCCGCATTTGCATGGAAGGAGAGTGTAAAACCATTTAGGAAAAACCACCCCCAGTTCACCCGACTGAGATTTGAACCTCGATCTCCCCGTCCTCAGCAGTCGAACTCAACACGACTATCGCGTTAGCCAACTACGCCACCGAGGCGGTTTGCGAGCATATTAATTTAATAAAACATTTTTGGGGGATTAAACCTAAAAAAATATTTGTAAAATTTTATAGATTATACTAATAAAAAATACAATTTATATATATGTATATATATATATAAGTATTGAAAATACTAGTTTATTAAGTGTTGTTACTAAGCCTATATTAAGTTGATGGAATTATGAAATAAATCTCGGCCCGCGGTGTAAAATGATAATAAGATTTGGCCCTTGGGATGAAAAACGTTAGACCATCCTGATCTATCACTAATGTTGAATTTGTTATAGAGCAGATATGTTGAACCATCATATCTTAGATATGAATTGATAAGTCAGTTTCCGGTAGTGGAAACTACGAGAAAACGGCCTATCCAATTTTGAAAAAAATATCACTAATTTCAAAGTTTGGGGGTCCAAAATTTTGAAAAAGAATTAGTAACTTCCAGCGAAAGCACGATTAAAAAAAAATCGAGTTTTCATCTTTTCTGCTGTGTGTAGTGACTAATTTTTACAATAATTATTTGCTTACATCACCATGGAAACAACACCAATCAAGGTTTCCATGGTAACGTAAACAAAGAATGACTATCGATGAACCACTGTTCAAACAATAGAAAATCTTTCTATTAGCTTATCAATAATATACATATGGATTTATATTGGAAAAACTATTTTTTAGCACCGTGTCTTACTACCCTTTCGGGCTATACGCCTATGTACTAATTATACTAACGGGTTATGTATTAGGAAGGTTATATTAAGAGGAAGTGCACCTGCATTTGTGTGGAGGGATAGTGGAAACCTTTTAGGAAAACCCCCTCAGTGCACCCGACCGGGATCAAACCCCGATCTCCCGGTCTTCGTCCGTCTAGTCTAACATGAGAGTAGCGCGTTAGACCACATGGCCACCGAAGTAGATTTTCTTTTAATTATAAAAAATAATAACACATAATTTGTGTATCTTTTCACACTTAAATATCTACTCGTACTAGATATAATCAACTCCTTAAAGAAAACGTACTTATTATTAAATTATATGACATTTTTAATAATCTTTCTTTATCTCACTGCGCTAAGCATAATTTGTTTGAAGACTGTATAATAAAAAGTTGACAAATGTATGAACAAAAACAATGAAACACGGGATGTGTCGTAAGATGAAGAAAGTAAACATCCTATTGGGGCGAGTCTTGAAAATATCTGGTAAGAAAACTTCACGCTAACCCCTGGGCGAGAACCAATGGAGAATGAGGCTTAAATTTCGCCTTGTGAAAACGTTCATGTAAATACTATATTTGTTCAACTTGAAGGCTGAGAATCGGAGGTTTGAAACTATTTAAACTCCTGCGTGTTTACAAAGAGTGACGTGTTTTGTTCTTATAACTTGAGGTGACATGACAGATCTAGGTCTGGTGAATGGACCTTTGACCAGAATCTCACCATCACATTCATATTGACGGAATGAAGATGATGTAAATCACTGTTAATAAAAGGTATTTATGTAATTATTAATTCGTGCACTATTATCTTCTTTATGTCATTAGGAAAAAGTTTATTGCTGCTCTTAGAAAAGTACGCCACCTATGCCTATATTGATCTAGCTCTATCCAGTTATCAACACAAAATTTGCAAATCATTGTAATTACAGAATCTTCCGTATGTAAGGGACCACATATAAATTAATTTAGATTAAACAATGAGTGAAAAATAACCCTGAATATGGAACGAATCTTAGACAGTTCAGTCAGTGGTAGAGCGTTAGAGGACTAAGCCAAAGGTCCCAGGATCGATTACCATTTCCAGATGTGATTTTTTTTCTACTAATTTAAATTAGTTCCATCCTTACATCTCAATACATCCTTACTCTTATTTTACCATCCAATATTATCTCTTCATCTGCGTCTTGGTCTTACAAACTAATCTCTTCTCATTAATTCTTTCAGTCAATACCATAGAACATGGTTCTAATTTCTTCCAATCATGTCTCATATTCTGCCCACAGTAGCCTGCGAGATTATATTACCCTAATATAGTTTGGTTATGAATGCTGGGAATGAGAGTAATTTCAGTATTTCGATTGAAAGGGCAGACATTGAATCTGGGAAGGATTCGTACAGTAAAACCAAGATAGTGCAAATAGCTGTCAACAGAAAAGTATCAAGTTCAAACATCCTTTTTCTGGAGAGGCCATTATTCAGCATCAGTTTCCAACTTCAAATACCTTGGAAGCATCACCTAAAAGGACAATACTGTTAAGCAGGAAATAATCAATCGAACACAGAAAGCATCATCGCACGTTTACAGTCAATCAATAAACCCTACTGTGGGGATTGTTAAGATATGAAAACTTACCATCACAATAATTATTATTACAGACCGAGAACACTTCGTTTTTTACATATTTGTTTTAAAATTATATAATTAAATGTCATCAACTGAGGGTAGTTGCGATTGGTTGGCGGAGATGGCAAGCAACCTTTGGATCTATTTCCAGAGATTCCATTTCAGACAGGCCGCAACGTAAAATACAATAATTATTGTTTCAAACCATTATAAAATATTATAAATTTTTATCACTGAGATTACGTTGCTTACTTTATTGAAATACCACTAATTCATACAATATTTATATCAGATGAACCAGGGTGTTCAATTAGAAATTTGTTAGAGTCAAAAGTCAATTAATGCTCGTCAACTTATATTTAGTTTTTTTGTCCTCTAAACATCGAAAAAAGAGGGAGAGGGAGAAACTGTCCTTTCTTGCCCCTCCAAATTTCACCTATTATACTGGTTATTTAACTCATCATTCATTATATAGCCTCTTCAAATCTCCACTATCTTAATAGATTTTCGTCATGTAACGTAAGTGACCAAGTTTCACAACCACAAAACACAACGTGCAAAACTATTGTTTTGTATGTTCTGAATTTTTGAGTTTTACATTTCTTGACACTAGGTGATATGTTCCACATTTTTTTGGCCGAGTAAGGCATTTTACTACTGTATTATTTTACTCTAATATTCATTATTGTTGGTTAAGACTGTTCCTAAATATTTTAACTCATTAACCCTACCAAATGTTTTGTTGTTCGCAGTGTTCTATAAATTGACATCCTCAGTCTCCAGTGACATTCTTCACTCAAATTTTAAGGAATGGTCTGTGATTTCTGGATAGCTCAGTGGTAGAACATTGGTGTACTAAACCAAAGATTCCGGATTTGATTCCCTTGTTCAGGTTAAATTTTTCAATATGTTCAATGACACTCACAATATTTATGAAAACAAAAGGCAGAGTTTACCATTTTTAAGAAAAATTAAAGGGTTGAATTTAAAATTTGATACAATCTTTTTTTTGTATTATCAAGAAGATTTTAAAATTATGGGTTCTTAGAGAATTTTTATCAAGGTATTTATTTTTATTGCATGTTTTTAGCAACGTTTTACTACGTGTTCAGGTTATATACACATGCACTAGTTACGCTAATGAGTTAGAGACGAGGAAGATTGTATTTACAGTATGTTCACCTGCATTTTCGTGGAGAGAAAGTGGTAAACCATTTAAATCCACCCTCAGGACACCCGACAGGGACTCGAACCCCGATATCCCTGTTATAAGCAGTCTAGATTGACACGAGAGTGACGCCCTGGAATATGTGGCCACTGAAGTTATTTATTGTATTTTTATTTTATTTTATGAAGGAGATTTATAGCTAAATTTGTTATTAAATCGTTTTTTGACCATTTGAGTTTGACATACCCGTTAGGATTTATCATTTATATAATAATTACCCTTAAGGGTTTGGGAGGGTAAAAGTTGAATCGATAGGAAGTGTAACCGCATTTACGTAGAGAGAGAGAGAGAGTCAAAAATCATTAAGGAAAAAAATACCCGACTGGGATTTGAACCTTGATCTCCCCGTGATCGGAAGCTGGTCTATTGTGAAATAGACGCCCTAGGATATTTTCACACTGGGATACTAGTGACGGTCACTAGTGTTTATGGCGAACAGTGATTGAGACATCGGGTCTGATACTTCATTTACAACCAACTGAGAAGGATTGCATTACTATTTGTTCAGCTTAAAATTGACTCAAGTGATGAGGAACTATATGTTGCTAGTGCTTCTAAGCAGATGATCGAGGAAAAAATAGTTTAGATTCAAATCTTCTGCTAGGTGATCGTCTGTAGACAAATTTGTTCTACATAAACACTCGATGATAATATTGTGGATTCATAAGGTTCACCGAAAAACTAGCGCAGAACAGAAACCGGGTCACGTGACGCGCTCCAAGCCTGTACCAAGATTTTCGCTTTATAGGCATGAAAGCTGTTCATGCTAAAGTTCAACTATTCTCTACTTTGTCCGCTCTGCTTGAGATGTTCGGCGTGGGAGACCAAATCAAATCTCAGAACCAACCATTTCAAACCAGTGTGCATGCACATTTGACAACGCATGCGCTCTAGCGTCAGAATCAAGCAGACAGCTTCGTTAGCCGTTGTGAGGAGATTTGAAATAACTCGTTTATGTAAAACGTGTTTATCGATGTATTGGATTGTTCCACGACACAGCGTTATAATTTGAAAACATCCATCGGGAAAATGATTTAAATATATTTACCCAATAGAAAATAAAATATGTTAATAATCAGCTGTTTTAAGTTAGCTTTGCAATGACTCATAGGTCAACGTGCAACATGTGAATTGCTGCGCTACTCAAGCAGATTCTGCTTTCTATTTTCAGAGCACGTGTGAATCAAACTTTAGGCATACCAATCGATGGAATGATTCTACATAACCCAACATAACAGTCAAATCTAAACTCATGCTCGGAACAAGATAAACAGAAGCGAGTTTGACCTATAACAGACAACTGACTGGCTGCTCCCCTGGTATAGTGGTCAGCATTCCTGACTACTAATATAGAAATCCCAGGCTCGATTCCAAGCGGTACCACGGGTATATTTCCTAAAGGAGGGATTGTTCTATTGGTCACAACGGTTTGGTTAATTAGGTTCATGTTAAATTCAAGACTTCTACTGGCACCAAATAATCATCATCATCGTCATATCATCCGGCCTAAGTTACCACACCTATTTGTATTTCCAACTACAGAGGACGGTGACATGGCCGCCACTGCCATTTATTATTATTATTATTATTATTATTATTATTATTAGCACCACTTCTTACTACCCGTTCGGGTTACACGCTCTTACGCTAATGTGTAATGGTAGGATGATTGTGAGATGAAATGAAGGACCTACAGTTTAACGTGTGATCCGAACCACGGTGGAGGCCTGATATTCCACACGTTCACAAGTTGTGATTAATACACATCTTGTCAGGGGTGAAGGAAGGGTTTTGGTTATCAGATAAATCTGTGCCGGGACCGAGGATTGAACCCTGGACGCCCAGCACAGAAGTATGACACCTTACCCCCTAGACCACCAGGTCACCGTCACTGCCATTTGAAGACCAGGAATGTCTAGCCGACAAATACTGCTGACACACTCTAAAAATAAAATAAAAAATACGGCTGCTTGTTCTTAAGGTGCGTTTAGACTTATGCCTCCTTTCATGCAACATTATATAAGCAGAGGCATGCCTCTTTCGGTGTGTCTGCCTCTTACCTTATACAACCCGACCTGTTTACACATTTTCATCTCTTTCCATTTGTTAGAGATGTCGCGGGAAGTACTTGCTGCAGGCGTTGCTGCAGGTATCGTCAATTTACGACGTCAAAAGAAACGAAAGCATCGTGAGTTCTGGATGAGTCGGTTTCTAGAATCACGTTCATTAAGTGTAGGAATACTATCAAAATGCTCGAATTATATAGAGGTCGATTGTTTAATAACTTC
>CABFVZ010004554.1:7416-39139 GCA_902151445.1 Timema monikensis | reverse complement strand
AAAAAATTGGAAATATATATTTATTAACTTTGAATATTATGATAAAGTAAGACCCTCTAAAGTAAATTATTCTTTGTCGTGTTGGGGACCTAAAAGTATATTGTACTCTATGTAATTGTTTCACTAGATGGGCATGGTTAGCTTAAGCTAGTACTCAAAGCACCTAGGGACCGACGAGTGCACTTCTATTTTTGCATTTCTTCGAAACAGTCTTACGAGTATAAAGAATGTTCAAAACTTATTTATTTCAAGCTTGTTTGACACCTATCAAGAAACACAAAGTTTTTATCCACACCTTGATAAGTCATCATAAATATATTTGGCGTTTAAGATTATGAAAATAATTGGTTGAAACATAACTAGCACGTTTGAAATGAAGTTAAATTCTATCCAACATTTGGTGAAAATTAGTTAAACAAACCTAAATAGAACATAGGAATGTAATACTTAAATAACAATCACGTATACAGAATGTTTCTAATAACTTTAAACTTTTCATAGTAATGCACACAGGTTACAGCTATATTATTAATCCGTAGTTTGATGAATCGGTTTCTGAATATTTCCTTTTAGTAAATCTGACGCATTTTTTTAGTGGGTCGCAGCTTAGTAATAGTATTTATAATAATAATAATATATTGGCGCATATAAGCACAATATCACACTTGGATGCCAATGCATGAAATAGAAAGCGATTAAAGTAAATGAGTAGTTCACAATGTGAGGTTCCTTTTTTATCTTCTGATAGCACTTCCCATCTTTAACTGACAGCTATAAACACTCACTTTACTATTTTTGCCTGAACAGAATTGATGTGAATTCCAAAATAAGATTTTTTCTTGTTTCCTATCATAGATAATTTAATATTCCACATACATTTTAAATCCCCATTCTGAAAGAAATATTCCTGATCATTTTCATCAATGGGCACATCAAATTGCCTAAGATATATAGGTTTAATAAAATTTTTTAAAAAACCACCAAAAATCAAGAAAATAATTCTGTGACTAATTCTGTAAGATTAATTTTTAGAATTATGTAAGAGTTTATGGTTTTGTTTCAATGTTATATATATATAAAACCTAAATATGGGAGATCATTTTTTGACTTTTCGCTACGCCACATATAGCCAACGTCGTTAAAACGAGCTTGCCTCGTTGGTCAAATATTCTAACACGTTACTCTCATATTAGACTGGACCACCGATGATAGTGCGTTTGAGTTCTAATCCCGATTGGGTGTACCAAGAAAGTTTTTCCTGGTTGGTTTCTCAATCTTCCTCCACTCAAATGCTGATATATTTCCTCAAATTATACCTTCATATTCCATACTCTATTAGCGTATAACCCAAACAATGGAAAAAAAAATCTCAAAATAGTATTATTTTGGAGTGTAGCTAACAAATATGGGAATGAATTTGTGTACACAATAAATATTAATTTACTCCTATTACATAGACAGGGAATAAACCAGACCCGCAGCCTTAAGATTAAAATTGAGAGAGCTCGAGTCCTTCAACATTGGGATTGCTACTTGCAATCCCAAGTGACAACAGCTACCACTCAGGCATTTTTAAAAACAGTTCACTATAAATATGATTGTATTAAAGAAAGACAAAAATTGCCTTCTTGTGTCAATAAACTGGCTTTCATAAAGATAGGTTCAGGTAGCGACCCCCCCCCCCTCCACAATAAAACAAGCCTACTCAGACTGCAAATTACATAGAAAACAGAATACATTGATCCTTTTTTGTTCAAGTGAATGCTTGAAAATTGTGTATGAGGCAGTATTTCTGACACCTATATTATTGTGTTCGGATCGCCACCCCTTGGAACAAGCACTCTCCAGTGATCTGTGTCACCCTGGCCACCCGACTTTTAGCCACCCAGTTTTTGAAAGTGCCCATCGTTTGTGCTACGTTAGTGCTGGTTAGTGCTCGATTTTCATCGTTAGTGCTGTAAATTCAGAGTGGTTCTCTCTTGGAGTTTTTTAGACATAAGTTTTGAATATACATCGTTTTATATAAGATAGTCCCAGCCCCCCCATAATATAAGTAGGGGGATTGAACCGGAGCCCCTTTAGCAGAATATTAATTCAAAATCATACAATAATTACTGACGTCTACAACAGCAAAACAAAATCCTCTTTTAAACTATGTAACAAAACACGTTAAGTAGCTATGTTATATGACATTGATATATAAATAAGTATGCACACTGTAAAATGTTATATATAACATGATATTATATGGCGGATTTTCTTGTTATAGAACAGACAAAATGCTATCCATTTGTTGCCAGTAAGATAAAATAGTTATATAGCATGTGATCTATAGCAATATTATAATGTGTTTACGGTTGCTATATAGTAGTCGCGCTAAACTTATACAAGCAGCCACGAGAAATTCTTCCTCTCTACTCGTAATTTTGAGCTCACCTAGATTTGTTACAGAAAGAAGTGCTCTGGTTTACATTTTCTTAGCACATGCTAAAAATGTTTCTAGAAAATGTTATATAGCAAAGTTAGATATCATGGCTATATAACCTTTCTTATATAGCATTGCTACATGCCTACATATTGTAAACTCTGCTTAAATGCAAGCTGAAACCAACATAGCAAGCTTAGTTTATGTTCACTAGTAGCACTCGCAGCTGGTAGCAGAAAACATCGGGGTGCGAGGTTTTGAAAGATTGGAATAGTTAAATCAGGCCTGTCCAATCCGCGGCCCCCAAGTACATTCTGTGTGGTCCACCAGCTCAAACTGAAATACTTCAGTTTGCAGAAACAAACATCAAATTTGGCTTTTGGAGCTGACAAAATTGCTCGCTAATTTCCACAAAGTTTCCAGAATTGTAAGTATAATTAATGTATGCGTGTATTTGTTAAAAAATAATACTTACTCGTTCATATTTTTACTGTATTTGGGAATTAGGTCCTATAAATTTTATCTATTGTTATGTCCTCCGGCCAGTTCCCTAATAACATCAGTCATGGAAAGGTTGGACATGTCTGGATTAAATAAAACTATTTTGAGAAGGTTCTCCTTAAAATCAACATATTTACTGAGAAACCCGTTGACTTAATAACACAGGCTTGAACTAATCACTGAAAATATTGAGAAAAGATAAAGGGTACGGTTCCTTTTATGAAAATGCAAGGCCGTAGTCAGGGGTTGGGTGTTGGGGGCTCAAACCCCCTTGAAATTGTATGAACAAAATATATATGGCTTTATTTATGGTTCAAAAAATATGGGTTCAAACAATAAAGGTACAAGTAAAAATTAAGGGGCTGTGTATAATTAAAAGCATTTGAGAGAGCTTCTAGAGGTGTTTAGTATTTAGAATATTTGCTTGCCCTCAGCAGCTAGGAGGTTATGTTACTATACAAAACACATTAAGAGCACCTAGATTTGTTTAAATATTTAGTATTTTTCTAGCCTTTAGCAGTTAGGGGGTGCCTCAAATTTACAGCACTAACGATATAAATCGAGCACTAACGTAGCACAAATGATGGGCGTTTTCAAAAAGGGTTATCTCTAATATTTCTTATACCGGGTGGCCAGGGAGATATCTCCTTAGCCACCCATAAGAAATCGCGAATTAGTGCCTCAAATTTACAGCACTAACGATTAAAATCGAGCAATAACTGGCACTAACGTAGCACAAATGATAGGCACTTTAAAAAACAGGGTGGCTAAAAGTGGGGTGGCCAGGGTGACACACAATCATGTTGGAATATACTAGTGGTGCTATCTATGAGCCCTATTATGAACGCTTTGAAATATGAAATGGCACTTACATTGCTTACTACAGTGTACCCACTGGCACAAGAAGACTTTTAGATAAAAAGAATCAAATATTAAGTAGTGGCACTTACAGTGGTTATCATTAACTCTCTCTCTACAAAAATGCAAGTGTATTTCATCTAAATTTAATTTGCCTCGTTCCTGTCCCATTAATATAGCTATGAGGATAGCTAAAACGGGTTTTCAGATACAGTGTAAATTTAATAATAAAAATAACTGCCTAGTCAATATCTTCTTATAGATTCTAACCACCTGAGAACGTTTAAAAAATTAATTTTGGGGTATGCACTTGGCAACATCTATATAGATATAAAACGCGTACATTAATATAACAATTTTACAACACTTTTAATTTATTTTGCTTTCTAAATTTTAAAATAATGACATTTCATTGTTTATCCAAACAGAAAACTTTGAACAAAATAACTCAGAAATGAAATTTATAAAAATAATGAATATGTTCTGCACATTAATATTCTTTGCACAATTTTATAAGAAAATTACTCGTTTATCTATTAGAGCTAGATTTCAAAATAATTTTATTACCTTTATATAGAAAACCAAACATATATGTTTAACAATATTTATTTTAAGACCTAGTACCTAGTATGTTGTCAATATTATTACTACGATTATTGACATTTTAAGAGTAATATAAACAATTTATCTTTGAAATATATTTTTTTTTATCATTAGTGGGGCTAGAAGTTCATTGGCTACATACAAATTAAGCTTCAGTATTGTCTTGTCTGGTAAGACACCGATGGGGAGGTTGAGTTTGGAACTCCAACCGGGTGCACCCCGAAGGTTTATATTAAAATAATGGCTTTCCACAATTCAGCAACGTAAGTGTGGGCACATCTCCTTAAAATATACTAAGTTACTCCTTGAACAATTTGTGAAAATATGTAAATATCCCGGACGCAGTGGACCATAAGAGTTAAACATAGATGACTATGATATTTCTAGCAAATCATTAATGGTTTAAGAGGAAATGTTATTTTGAAGGAGATTATTTACTTATAATTCGGTTTTTAGCTAGACCGGTGGCATAAATGCAAACCAATTGGTGTCATATTTCTTACCAGCAAAGAGTTAGGTCTTTGACTATGTAGTAAATAATACCGAATTGTGGGTAATAAGGGCCTTTTCTCTAAAAGGTCGGTTTTTCTACCAGAATCCTACTACAAAGCGGAGTTTTAATAGGATAAAGTACTATCCATTACATACCTACTACAAAACTTCTATCATACTTCTTGTATTTATTAGAGCCTAAAATTGTATATATGTGGAAACTATAATGTCTGTCATACAAAGCTCAACCAGTTATTCTAAATTACAATCTGCATTGAATTAGTTTAATAGTTTTTTCATTAATAAATAAAACAAATTACTCTAAATTTTAGGTCAAATTATGAAGAACTACCACAATTATTAATAGAAAGCAATATCATTATATGTTCAAAGTCAGAATAGAGTATATTTAAATTCAGAGTGAATCATTCAAATACAGTAATAAATCAGTGGCGTGAAAAAACTTCGTTTTAGAAGTTTAATCTGGTAACAATGAAGAGCGACAAACTATGTGGGTTGAAATACGTTCTAAAGTAACACTCAAAAGAGAGTTATTTATTTGCCACACCTTACAAACATTAATAAATATCTCAGGAACTCATACAAGTGGCTTCACGGTTTATGGTGCTAGGCTCAAAATGCCTAGAATAAATTTTGTCTAGGAGGTTCGTCAAAAGGAGACCTACAAAGTTTTTAAAATTAGGAGCGAATCGGGTAAAACAAAATAAAATTATAATTCGAATAATATTTTTTTCGAAATATAATAATTTAAAAAAAATATTAATTGACTAAAATATATTATATGTATTGAAAATAAAAGCTAGATTTTTTTAGTCTACTTTAAATAATGATTGACTAGAATTACATTAAATTTCCCACCAGGTTAAAGCTCAAAGCATGACCATATATATATATATAAAATAAGTTTGACAAATAAAATAATCTTCCGCTATAACAAAATAAATATTTTCATTACAACATATTGATTAAATAAGTCCAATAATGATATTAAAATAGTCTCAAGATCATATTTATAGTTATTAAAAAGTATAGTTATTAAAAAGTATATATATATATATATATATATATATATAGAGAGAGAGAGAGAGAGAGAGAATATCCCCAAGGGAAAATCTACTTTCAATTAATTTCAATCATCATACATGTTTGTTGATATTTTTTGTATATAATCCAACTATGGTTGTATATTCCTTTGAGAAGATGAAAGCAGATGCCCGTTTTTTGTAAGTAGATATTTTAAAAAAGTATTTTCCTTTTACAGGCGTCTTACTTTTCTTATCATGTTTTTTTTTTATTTCCCAATGTTCTGCATGTAGTCTATTCTTATTTTTTTTTTACATCTTGTTCATCTTTTGTATTTTATTTTTCCACCCCTTCAACATCTGGGTCCCGTGAGTTTCATTTTTAATCCACTTCATGCCTTGAATACAATTTCAAGGTGTATCGATTGGACACTTCAGAACATTCAATAAAGTTGACATTCCCTCTTTACCCTGCCCTATCTTTAAACTAGTATAGTGTCCTTGAAATGGTGCTTGTAAGGGATGTTAGCAGCAAGTAGGGGATGTCGCTTGAAGACACTTCCTGTCCACACATCTTCCTTTGAATACCAGACTCCTATATATAATCTACTCCGACGCTGAGTTACTCCAAAATATATTGGAACCTCCACATCTGTGAGCATGAGAATTAAAGGTCACAGCTCATCCAGTAAGGCTTGCTGACGACTGGAAGGCCAGAGTTTGAATCTCTGCAGGGTGTACAGAGGTTGGATTTTCCTAAATCATTTCCCAACTTTCCTATTAAAACGTAAGGACATACTTTTTTTTTAATGTAAATATATGAATATTCCGGACAAGTAGTGAGTTAGACGCATTACCCACAAATATTTTGTTGGTATTTTATATTTTTCCTCTTTTGCTGCGCCACGTTTTACTTTCCATTAAGGCTGTAAGCATATCCTAAATACTGGAATTGGGATGAGGAAGGTAGAAAATAGAGGAAATTCACCACATTACACACGTAAGTGGAAATGTAGAATAAACGTTTGGAGGTGATGGTGATATCAGGGTTTGAATCCCAGCCATATATGAGGTTGTTTTTGTTAACGGTTTCACATTCAATCTACGCAAAAATGCTTCCACAATTGATCTTGGTATTCTAGCCGTCTCATCCCTTTTGCATTAGTGTAGTTAAAAACGTATATCCAGGACGAGTACATATAGACTTTGCAAATTAAAGGCAAACTTATACCTTACTTTGTTTAAAATTAGGATATATTACTCTACATATAATTAGTTAAAAACCCCTTTCATTTATTTGCAGCTTTACATCTAGACATACCATTGCATAATGGCTTTTTACTAACTATCAACAAAAATAATCTATACTAATTATTTAACTAAATTTTGTTTATATTGTGATTGAAAATGTGCATGTAAACTAAATTTTTATAATAGTTCATATATAAAGTAGAGTTTCGTTAATCCGAACTAATTGGGACCAAGACCTATTCGGATTACAAGATTTTCGGACTAACCGAAATATTTATTATAATATAAATTAAAAATTCACTGTAATTTCTAATGAGCCCATCAATCCGTCGTCGCGACACCAGCTGATATGATGTTCATGAGGCGGTGACGAAATGCTGCGTCCGCCAAAAGGTTCACTTAATTACGACAAAAGAGACTTACTGAGTTTATGAACATGCCAAATAAATAAATAATTGTTGTAAGTACTCTAAAATATGATATTTTCATCATTTTTGAGAGAAAAAAAAACTGTTTTAACCTACACATTTCTTCTTTTCGCTACTTGGTACTATTACAACAATTTTTTTTTAAATTGTATTTATTTTTTCTTCCGCTTTTGTTCCGATTAGCCAGATTTTTGGATTATCCTAGTTCAGATTTACTAAACTCTACTATATATATTATGTCTGACTTTGTTGTCAAAACTTTGTAAGAAAAAAAATATTAATTTGTAAATTATAACCTTTATTTTCACTAAGATAAAAAAATTAATATTCTAAAAATAATTTGGAACATATTAAAGTCGTTTTGGAAAATAAGTAATGAATTCCAACTATGTAAAATAGATAAGAATACCTTGATAAAATATATTTGTTTACCAATTTGATTATAATTAGCATTTAATTACAAAATTTTACTCAACATTTATATCTATTAATTTAATAATATGGTACTAAATAGGCCTTTAAAATAATCAACTGTAACTTACTAACCTAGGTTTGTTAGAGCTGCTAGAGGTAAAACTCCGAATAAATCTACACCCTTTTGTATGGAGGGAGATTTGGAAAACTTTTAATAAAATCATCCTCAGTTTATCCAACAGGGATTTGTGTCTCCTGATCTTTCCGTTACCGGTAGACCATATTAAATGAGAGAGTTATTCAGACCACGGGCTCACTGTCGTGGGAAATAAATAAAACTTACATTTGATTTTTTGTTTTGTGAATTTTCAGTTCTTCATAAAACTTAAATTAACGTCCTTGAAATAATGTTATTAAACAAAAATAATTTGTCATTAAAGATTAAAAAGGCTGAATAAATGTTAGAAAAATAGTCGCACTCTCATAATTAGCTTTACCTAAGTAATTTATTGGGTATTCATTTTATTGAGACTTGTTTAAATTTCACGAATCTAATACAACTACAAATACTACACAAGTGAAGGACAGTTAAATTAAATACGGGATATATGTTTATTTTTAAAATGAAGTTAGCTACTTTTTCCACTCTCTACGAGCTCTTCTAGCTCTAAATTCCCTCATTGAAATTCAAGTCATATTTAAGTTCTTTGTTATTTCTAAAGCTATACAAAAAAATTAATTCATCTGAAGCTCATTTGACATTCGTATGTGTACCATTGAATTTAATTATTTATATAAAAGTATATTTGTATGTTTTTGGTAGACAAAAAAAAGCCAAATGTAATTTAATTATAGCAAAAAATCGTAGACTTATAGTTTTCAAATAGAAATAAAAAATTAAATATTTCTGATGTGTAACCGCATTACCTCACCATTTAAACGTTAACCTAATATTGACCTTCATATGCCAGCAAAACGTAATCTTGTTTATCACTCACAGATTCAATATTAGTACTGTACATTTTAGAATTTTCTAAATAGTACAGTTATTATAGTGCAAAAATACCCTTAACCTGGGCAAAATTGCAACACAAATGATTCTTTTCGCATCTAACTCTAAAAAGTGTGTTTTATAACATACTTAAAATCCTAATTAACCCTAACCCTGGAAATCAGTCAAAATTCAAAATAGTGGCCTAATTTGTAGTCTTATCTCTCTCTAATTATATACATTTAATGTTGTGAAAAAGACAGTTTAGACATTATTATACTTTAAATCGGTATTTATTTTGTTTCGGATTGGGCCATTTAACGCATACTCTAGATATTACTAATTACAAACCGGGAAATAAGTCAAAATTGAGGATGTTGGCTGAATTTGTCGTTTTTTCCACGTTCTGTTTATAGCTATATACACTTATTTATCCAACCAATGTTGTTAATCTAATTTAAAATATTTATTTTTGTCCACAAAGTAGTTGCAGACCATGAAACTCGCTATGGCTTACATAATTTGCAAGAAAGACACTTATGGAAAAGACAGTGT
Organism: Timema monikensis; assembly: GCA_902151445.1. Classification (NCBI taxonomy): domain Eukaryota; kingdom Metazoa; phylum Arthropoda; class Insecta; order Phasmatodea; family Timematidae; genus Timema; species Timema monikensis. The sequence continues at coordinate 29,578 of CABFVZ010004554.1, read as the reverse complement.
ATTGTTGCATGTCAAAGGTGCAACTGCTGTCAACAAATTCAGTCAAAGTATAGCAAGTGATGTTGTAGCGGTTGAAGGTTCTAAAGTTCATATAGATTGTCGAAAAAGGTTTACTGAGAAGAGAAAATTGAACAATCAATAAAAAATGTTGCAAGTTCTTCAGGTGTTAATCAGAGAACCTTATGATCCAAAAACTGATTGTATTTTTTGTGGAATCCATGTAGATTTTATCAAGAAATATGGACCAACACATGAAACTCAAAAAGTTCTAACAAAGGATTATGGTGAGTCTATCAATCAATGCTGTAAAGAACGATTAGATGAGTGGTCATTTTTTGTCAGTGGTCGAATACAATCTTTTTTTAATATCTGACCTCCATGCAGCTGATTGTGTATATCACCAAACATGTAGCGTCAATTTCCGTACTGGAAGACGAATCCCTCAAGAATATATCAAAGAATTTTGTGCAAAGTAAGTAGGACGCCCTCAAAATGAATAACAGATCTTAGGTTTTTTGCAAATCTGCAGTTATTTATAGAATAACGATGAAGAACAGATAACGTTACAAGATATTATAGCTATCATTGATCAGTATGTGTCAGCCAATGATCGCAGACACATGAACCTCAAGTTAATTGAACTCTTTGGAGAAAGTATTATCATCTCTGGAGCTGAAGACCTAACAAATGTGGTGACTCTGCGAGAAAGTGCAGATGTAATATTGAGACAATATTACGGAAAGAGTAAAGATGTAAATGTCACCTTACAAAAGAACCTGATTATATAAGCGGCTGCTAAAATAATCAAAAGTGACATTGAATCTGTTTGTACAACCAGTAAAGACATATATCCAGTAGATGAAAACCTAAACACTACTGAAGGGCTAAATTATTGGCCTGACTCCCTGAGGCTTCTGATTTCAAAGATTTTCGTTTGAGAGAATAGCGATCTAAAAATAGCTTCAATTGGTCAGTCTCTCATGCAGTCTGCTCGTCCAAGATATATATCAGCACCTTTTCAAATAGGACTTGCGGTACAATTACATCATCATTTTCGTTCAATATATCTTATTGACACGCTACATGCTCTTCGCTTTTCAACATCATACAATGATGCACAGCACTTTGAGAGAAGCACAGTATTTATTTATTCCACTTCATTGTCAAATGATGACAAATCTCATGTTGTTATGATATCAGACAATGTGGATCACAATTTATGTACGTTGGATGGAAAGAACACGATTCATGTGATGGGCATCATCGCATCTGTTAGTAATATTCACAATCATTCATTGTACATATAAGGAGATAACAAGATCATTTGGGGTATTTGTTATAACCAAGTATGGACGAGAAACTATTGTATTTTATGGTTATGAATCAGTGTCCACAATAAAAGACATTACCCATGTGCACCGATCAAATACAATGTTTACCGCTGTTAACTTTACTCTCGAAATGCCATTCACAGGAAAGAAGGAAATTGTTCTGTATGATAAGGGAAATAAGCAGAAAATAATTAATTTAATCACCGAAGAAATTAAAGAACATGAATGTTCAGTTATTCATGGAGTGGATGATGCTGATGTTGATATTGATATTGATTTAGCTGCAATGGAATATTCAAAACGTCAAACCACAACAGTAATCGGTGAAGATACTGATCTACTAGTATAGCTGATTTATTGGTATGAACCAGCAAATCACAAGTTGTTTCTCAGGAGTGGTAAGAAACTTTCTAAAGATAATAAGGTTTACGATATCAATGCCATTAGATTTTCACTTGGAAATAACTTAACAAACAGTCTATTCTTTATACACCCATATACGGGATGTGATACAACTTCTAGTATATTCCATATTGGAAAGCAATCAACCTTTATACGTGTTGTGGAAGACGAAAATTTTCGTGAGCTTGCACTATCATTCAGCTCAAACAATCTTAATCCCGATCAAGCCGAAGAAATTGGAAACAAGATAATGGTACGTCTTTTTAGCGGAAACCCAGAGGACACACTTAATACATGTCGGTACAAATGCATTTTGAGGAGAGCACAAAAGTCAAAATCTTTCGATAAGACATATCACCTTCCCCCAACGAAATCAGCTGTAAAATATTACAGTCTCCGTGCCTATCTGCAAATTTGTATATGGATACGAACACAATAAGACTTGAACCCCACTGAAAGGGGATGGAGTTTACGTGATAACATATATGTACCGGAAACAATGGTTTTGTCAGAAGCGCCTGAAAGTTTGTTAGGTATAATATTGTGTAGTTGCAAAACCGGCTGTGCTTCAATGAAATGCAGTTACTGGAAAAACGGCTTTGATTGTACTACTTCTTGTGGTCATTGTCAGAATACAAATTATGAAAACAGTCCACAACTGATACTAGACGATGAGATCGAAAGTGTAGACCTTGCAGATGAAGAACTGTGAAATTACATTTTTTTATATGAAGTCACAAAATTTTATTTTATTTCATAATTTAAAAAAAAAGGATCTTTTGTTCCATAGTTTTTTTTTTTCTTTTAAGTCTGTGAAAATAAAACTCAATTTCGTGTAAAATCATTCAAATTGGTAAAATAATAAATGACTCATAATATTAATATCATGCGCCATCTTGTAATTCTAGGAACTTTTTGGGTCAAGAAAAATGGTATATTTTCAATTTTATTATATAACACACTTTAACTAAGCAAGCAGTTGTCAAAAATTGCTTTAAACATATTATAAAGTCATATGGTAATATATATTAGGTAATAATATAAAATATTCAACCATTATCTTGAATTTTGACTGATTTCCAGGGTCGGGATTGATGGGGATTTTGAGTATGTTATAAAACACACTTTTTAGAGTATAATGCAAAAATCAAATTTTTGTTTTGATTTTGCACAGGTCAAAATTCATTTTTACCTTACTAAAGTATCTCAGATGACATTGGACCAACGTGATTTAAAAGTGAGTTAAGAGACATATTAGTTTTTAATCAAAGATCTCTTCATGTACTTTTTATGTTTCTGTAAGCTTTTTTGGGGTTACAATCCAAAAAGAAGCTTATAAAAAGTTGATTATGTGAAGTTGAATGTATCAATACTGTAAATATAAAACGTAAGAAATTGTTAAGTAACAAAAGATTCCCCAAGTCGGGATGAATTTATTGACTTAGGAGAAAATATTTTAAAATATAATAATAATTATAATATTGCATAATTATGTTTTGTAAAAGGTGCTATCTAAGGGGAATGTAGTATAAGTTGTTACTTTGACAGGCATACAGGCATAATATACATTTTTGAGAAGAGGTTTAATAATTTATATAATACTAAAATCAATAACTAATTGACGGGGTGTAAACTAAGTTCATTATACAGTCCTGTATTCGCTGTATTATACTTGCACAATGTTTTAAAACCATTTTAGAATTGCGACCCACTTTTAAGAAGCATGATCTTTCGTGATCCACCTAGCTTTAATGGACATGAGGTGGTTAGATCTGATTTTTAAATATATTTATAATGTTTTACTACAATTAAGAATAAATTTATATGGAGTATGATACTATACAAAATTTCTCATAACAAGGAATGTGTGAATGTTGCACTTGTTTTTGCTTTCTATCAGTAACGGAAATGACGTCCACGTCGATGCGAGTAGTTTTCATACGCCAGTAGTTAGAAAAAATCAGTTTTTTCTAAATTAGGTTTTGAATTCTAGAAATGTCTAAAATCCAACTTAATATGTGTAGAAAGATTTTAAAGGGCTCAATATCCAGACATATCCAGCAAAAAGAGTTGGATACCTTTGTTGTACACACATCCAGATCTGTATCCATTTTCTGCTGTTGAAATTAATTTTTAATGAGGTGTCTCCAGACAAATCGATGTCAGTGCATGAACTCTTCTATTTTAAAATCAATTACAAAATGAATACTTTTTTAGAACTTTCCACTACCCACCCAAAATAGGCGCACAGCCCACAGTTTGTAAACCATTGCAATATATTAATATTCACAAGAATACGTTTAGAAAATATCCAAAATTCGTACGACCTCATGAGTAATAGTATCTAGTAATAGATATTAAATATGGGTCATGGTTGTATAAATTAGGGAAAAGATATGGTATAAAATAAATGGGTTATTTGACATTTAAAACAACAACCTAAATATGTTATTGTAATATTTGAAAACAAATAATGTGTACCTCAGTATTGCATCAACAACAAAAGTATGTGGTACAATCCACGTCTATGTTCAACGTTGGGGCAACCTTAATATGTTATTGTGAGATTGAAAACAGGGCTTACAGATGTTTGGTCATCGTATCACCATAACTTAGTATTATATAAAATACGTGGTTTAAAATTTATATCTAAAGAATATATATTGTGAGTAAAAAGATCATATTATGTAGGTTTTTCTGAGGGAAACTTACTTAAGGGTAGGTTAGTTTTCTGAATAACTAATTTTAAAAATTTTCTTTGAATCCATAATACAAAGTATGAGAATGTTGTTTGATTGTGTCGTAATATATATTTATCCTTTTAGTAAAGTTAGGTCTTCTAATTAATTGTATCTTCTTATATTTGGCTTATATTAGTTTTTAACTAATACATTAATACATATTCTAGTTAAATAATGTTTGCTAAGGTCATACTGAATAAAAAAAACAATTTAAATGTCAAATATAGATTAGTTCTTAAAAAAGGCCCTATATTAAAATATAAAATACAACTTTTCAAGATTACAGAAGAATAGTAGAGTATGTCCCAATTTAACAGATATAGTTAGTGCTTCCATTTGTTAGACAACCATGAGACCTTTCTATTGAAATTTAGAATAATTTTTAAAGAGGTATTTGACATAATTTATAAAAACTCATTCTTATTTATCCTGAGAAACCCTTCCCAGATACCCATTGTTGTATCATTTCAGCTACTGCTTAACGTCAGAACAATCTTAATTTGTTATTTTGAGATCTACAAAATATATGTAGAGTTTTAAACTACACATCAACAATTACCCATTGTTGTACTATCTAAAATATTGTCTAATGTAAGAACAACCTTAATTTGTTATTTTGAGATCGACAATATGATGTATAAATTATTTATGACCATATCAATGATGGCACATTGTTGTTTAAGCTACGTTATTGTTTAACGTCACACGATTCATAATTTGGTTTTTAAGATTAACAACAAGATATGTTAAGGATTTATGATCATATAAACTATGACCCAGTGTCGTTTAAGTTACGTTATGGTTCAATATAAGGATAAAAGTAATATGAAATTGCAAACACAAGTGTAACATGTATAAGTGTAACATTTGTATATATTAATAGAGAATCAACTTGCTATTACTCCCCTGTCAAAAAGATTAAATATCAAAGTAAGCGATCATAATAAATGTCCCTTTTAAAATAGAATCGAGCTCTAAATTAATATGTTTTAATTTTATAGTCAACCGGTTACAGGAGCTCATTTGATTTAGTCACCAAGCAACCCAACAAGATCACTTATTTTACTCTCAAATATTTACATTCTGGGTGTCTTCAAAAATGTATCTTTGTCGTCCACATACTAATTACTTGACAGTAAATAAATAATGACTAAAATATTAAATCATATATTTAATTAGAGAATATGTACTTATTTGAGCCTAATTTTTTGGTCGAGTGATCAAAGGTTTTATTTGTAATTGATTGTCAGAATAGTATTAAAGTAGATTTTTCTAGTGCTAACAAAAAAATCAATTTATAAATTTTTATTGTGACCAAAACAAGGCTGATTGAAGCTACCAAACTCTCGTATAAACCATTTACAATACACGATAGGCATATTACGGCCATAATTTATTTTTTACTTTTTATTTATAATCTACAAATCTCAGCTAATGGCCGGTATTACAATTTGAGACTATTATATTCATGCAAATATCATTTGTAAGTTGATATAAGGTCGAGTGTTTAATATGGATATAGTGTGTGTGGCCTATGAAGTACCAATTATTTCTAACTCTAACTACAAGTAGATATTGAGTCGATATAAGGAGGATTCACTGCTACCAAGGTACATTATTTTTAATGGACTTATATTGAAAATGACCCCTTAATTGCCACGTCAAGTCCACGGGATTAATGGAGGCAAATTATGTGGCTGTTGGATAGTTTATTTTTTACTTATTTCTTAGCACCACGTGCTACTACATGTTTGGTTTGTACAACTGTTATATTGACCAGTGAAATATTTTTTATATCGCTGTAGTATATATTGCAAATATGAATCAATCACATTAAATCTACGTTGACGTTGGAGTAAATAAAAACGAATACTTAATGCATGAGCTCTACGTTACCACAAATTTTCAGTCACCATTGTACCAATCTCTTTCCTATTTATGTTTTATAAAGGGGTAGGATCTAATGGACTTATACTATAATTATTAAAATGTAATTGTAGTATTATTAAAATATATTAATCTTACTTTATCAGTGGACTAATAAGCTTGAAATAATGTATTCTTCAGTCTGTATTAGAGACGTAGATGATGATATGAATATGGTTGGTTTGAAGATCCCTAATTAAAACCGTCAATTTATTGTCTGGTTATAATTTTTAAAAGGGGATGAGGGGTTTTTACCATAGAGGCTTACTAGCAGTTATTATTTATGCTCGCTGGTCACGTAGATATTGTTTTGAATGTCAACCTCCCTTATTTCGAGGCGAAAAATTGAGTTTTTTCTTGTTTTCTCCTGCCCGCAATGCAGTGTGGTGGGGTGTGGAGAGGGCAGGTTGGTGGTTGGTCCGAATAAATGGATGGAGGGATCAGGGGGTTTGAAGGGGTACGAAGATTGGGATCTGTAGAGTAAAGTGGACGAAGCAGGAGGCTCAAGTGGACGATAGAGTTCGCGAATTGTGACACAGGACTAAAAGAGAAGGGGCGGAAATGATTTTAGGGCGGACTTAAGTGGGATGATAAGATTCTTTAAAGTTTTGCTATATAGTTATATAATAGTTGAGTGCATTCAAAAAGTTGTTATTTCTACTATATAAATAAATGCGCTTATTTATTTTAATAACCATACACTTATTTTAATAAACGATTAGTATTCGGTGATTTTACAGGTGTAATTTGTGATATATTCAATGATTTATATTAAGTATTGAAACAATGTTTGAAATTATACTAGAACATTCAATATTAATTGCAAATTTTATCAATTTAATAATAATTTAGTCATGTGTCAAAAATTAAATATAGACACGGGAATAAAACCCGTAAGCAGTTGTAATTTTTCAATAAATAATTAAATAGATTATCAAAATGATAGCAATCCATATATAGTTCTAATTTAAAACACCGTCAATTATATAATTGGTTACAACTTGAACTATAAAATATTTCTAGATCAAACGTTTATTGGTCAATTGATATTAAATGATTGATCTGTGCCTTGAAAACAATGACGGTTGACTGGGTAAAGGCTGTTATCTCAAATAGTTATCGCTAGCTTCTTTCTTCTTTTACTTGCAGATGGTATAATTTTAACGTGAAGAAAGTTTTAGATTTGAAAAAGTTATATTATTATTATTATTGCAATGTGAACAGTGTTTATTTACAAAACTTCGTTAACGTCAGAACATTTTTGTAGCTATTATATAATTAAACTATATAGTTTCTTTATTTTGTGATTGAAACAATTGTATATCTTTAAGATCAATAATGTATGCCCATATGCCTTTGAGATAATGCATGGCCTTTGAAAACCTTGGATCAAATATTGAAAAACTAAATGAACAAATTGGTATAGCTTTAAATCGAGCTTAAACTCACCATTTTGAGGGCAGACTTCGGTTAATTTTAGATAGTTAAAATGGAAACTAAAACCTTTGTTTACTCTTTTTAAGATATCTAATATTTACTAAAGAAATAAACATATACAAAAATGAATAAATTGAGAATCGCTTGAATTATTTTTAGTTACAAAAATTATATCAAAATTTCAAAATTTAAATGGAAGGTTTTTAAGTATCCATTATGATCAGCTATGTTTTTTAAAAGTCAAGTAAATGTAGGTTCAGAATTGTCATAGTTACTTTTATATGTGTTCCCTTATAAATAAGGACTGCCAAACTGAATCCTTATTTGTTGATCTTTCTCTTGAGATTCACTCTTGTAGAAGTAAGGGTTGGGAGAACATCACTTGAGAGTTTCTCAGAAGTCAGCAAAGGGTAGAGAGAAATCATACGAAATGTTCAAAGCTATTTTAAAAATATTTTGGTTTATTTTATTTTGCGTTTTACAACCCGTTCATGTTACAGTACTTTTAATCAATATTAGGTAGAATTTAATTAGACAAAAACAATCTGATCACATATAAATGAATACCTAAACATGCATGGTCTGTACAGTAATAAAGACTAGGGACTAAAAGTAGTTAACGTGTAATTCGAAATTAATGCGAGTGATGTAAATGTGTGAAATACCTTTGTTCATTGCATTAATCTACCAATTTTATGTAATCGTAAGTAAGAATATTATTAATATGTATTTTAATTTAATAATATATTTATATGCATGAGTTGTATAGTGACATTTTAGTAAAAAATTAAATGTTTACGATACCCTCTAAAGTTTTTTCAAATCAGAGAAAATTTGAAATGTATTATTTCTATCCTAGCTAATGGAAAAAGTACATCAAATCTAAGTTCCTCGATAGTGATTAGTTTGTTTTATAAGTTGTGGGTTCTCCAAGTAGAGGTATCTAGCGAAGTAGGAGTAAGACGAAAGGCTTCATTGCTCATTTATGTTTCAAACCATTAATTGAGAAGTTGGTAATATTTCACGAATCTGAGTCAACTTCGATGAATTCTCTGGAGCTTCCGCTGGTAAAACATTGGCAAACGCCAGTTGGCCATTGGAATGGAATTCTCCCAGCTCTGTAAAACTTACTTCATTTAGCCACTCTTCCTGAGTTCTTGTTTTTTTTATTGGGGCTACGAGTCTTACAACCAGATTGGAGCTCTCAAATAGTTTTCAGGAGTGAAGAGAATCTAAAGGTTGTAAAATAATTAAATACTACTGTGCAATCCAACATTTCTCTTCACTAAAGCAACAGATGAATCTTAAAATTATTGATTGGGCGCTCTAGTGAAGATTTAGTGTTTCTACATGATAGTGTTACGGGCCTTATAAGATTTAAGTTTAAGAAAATTGCTGATGTAGATTCACAGTAAATAAAAAAAGTCTCAAAAATCATATGTTTTGTAACGAATTCAGAACTGAATTAATATATTTACTTTTGTTGATTTATTGCACATTTTTGACTTAGTGATGTTTCGCGTATCTCGTATTATATCACGACATGGAATGTTTGTTCAGTAAGGTCCACTCTTTTAACAAGAATCATTGGTCTATCAAAGTACCAACATAGCACTGTCACATCCCCAAGAGTCGAATTATTATTAATTGGTTCTAGCACCACATCTTACTACTTGTTGAGGTTATTCGCTTATGCACTAATTAAGCTAGTGAGCTAGGTATGAAACAGGTTGAATTTAGGTCAGGCTTAACAACATTTGTGGAGAGAGAGAGAGAGAGAGAGAGAGAGAGAGAGAGAGAGAGAGAGAGAGAGAGAGAGAGAGAGAGAGAGAGAGAGAGAGAGAGAGAGAGAGAGAGAGAGAGAGAGAGAGAGAGAGAGAGAGAGAGAGAGAGAGAGAGAGAGAGAGAGAGAGAGAGAGAGAGAGAGAGAGAGAGAGAGAGAGAGAGAGAGAGAGAGAGAGAGAGAGAGAGAGAGAGAGAGAGAGAGAGAGAGAGAGAGAGAGAGAGAGAGAGAGAGAGAGAGAGAGAGAGAGAGAGAGAGAGAGAGAGAGAGAGAGAGAGAGAGAGAGAGAGAGAGAGAGAGAGAGAGAGAGAGAGAGAGAGAGAGAGAGAGAGAGAGAGAGAGAGAGAGAGAGAGAGAGAGAGAGAGAGAGAGAGAGAGAGAGAGAGAGAGAGAGAGAGAGAGAGAGAGAGAGAGAGAGAGAGAGAGAGAGAGAGAGAGAGAGAGAGAGAGAGAGAGAGAGAGAGAGAGAGAGAGAGAGAGAGTGGAAAACCATTTTGTAAAAACCACCCTCAGTACACCCGGCCAGAATTCAAACCCCAATCTCCCCATCTTCGGCATTCTAGTCCAACACAAGAGTGGCGCCTTAGAACATGCGGCCACTGAAGCAGGTTTTAAGTCTTGTTATACCGCAGTTATGGGTATAGCACCGATTAATAAATGACCTGGTGTCAGGTATGATGTGTGTTAATGAGAACAGGAGAGCAAATAGGAGTTGAAATGCGGGAACAATGACACGGCTTTATTAATATAAAACACGTGTACACGTATTCACATGTTAAAGTTAAAATCCTGACATTGAGTTTGAGCTCATAATACAATTATTTCCAGAGATTTCTCTCCAGGGGATCCTTTACTACTCAGTATCTGTTGGATCAACCTATAATTTACCCAAACAGTTTAGCAATGTCAGCAGTCATGACACACTCGTTCACGTCAGTGTAGTGAGGTAGAGAGTAGGCCTACTCACTTACAGACAAGGAGTCAATATACTATTTAGGGACTAGCGAATATAAACAACCTTCTGTGTGTTTTTAAGACATCCTTTCCAAATCATGAAATTTTTGTACCGCAGTTTTTATGGAATTAATAATTGATTGAGATTTTCCATTGGTGGCAATTTGAACACAAAATGTCACAATGAATTAATTATAAAACTGTTTTCATAATAATTCTCCCACACACACCCCTCACTAGACTGACACATTATTGTTGAAAAGACCTCTAACTTCCAGATATTTTAAACTGCTTTTTTAAGTTTCTCTTTCATGGTGAAGTAACATGTGTTAGTATGAAATTATGTAACTAATGTTAATTACTGTTCATAATGTGCTTTTGGATAAGCCTTGTTTGATTATCTACTCTAAAATAATATTAGTACAAGTAGGTGTACACCTTAAATCTCCTATATATAATCAAACGATCAGAGAATGGCTCTGGTATTACTAACATAAATTCACACTACCAGGCACTTTGAAGTTTTGGTGTGCAAACTTAACGGTCGTTGGAATTGACATATGTGATGTATTTGCTTGAATAACATGTGTAAGTCTTGTGTGATTTTTGTCATTTCTATCAAAATAAAAATAGTGGTGTATACATTGAAATAAAACTTCATTTTGAATTGAACAATGTATGACGTTCCAGTGGTTGTTAACTAGCCTCGTTGGCGTAGTTAGCTAACGTGCTGGTTTCTTGTTGAGCTAGACTGCTGAGGATGTAGAGGTCGAGGTTAGAATCTCGCTAGGGTAAACTGTTTTTTTTTATCCTCAAAATTGAAAAATGACACCTGGACACGGGAATCGAACCCGGGACCTTCGGCTTAGTACGCCAATGGTACCTAAATGGTTTTCCACTCACCTTCCATGCAAATGTAGGTTCATTTCCTCTATATTCAACCTTCACAATTCCAAACCAATTAGCATAATTAGTACTTAAGTGTATAACCCTAACGGGTAGAAGACGCGGTGCTAAGTATTATTATTAATATCATTATTATTATAGTGGTTGTTCAAGATTGCTCAGTGAGAAAGTAATCCTTCCTAAACGAAGTGTTTGTATAATCTATTTTGTTATGTAATATAATTGGGAACCTAAGTTTAGTAATATTTTACACAGATGTTAGGCTCGTTGATATCTAAAAAATCAATTCTGTTGAAAACAACACTCTTAACTGTCTCAGTCTAAAATAGTGTGCATTTGTGATTGTCGTTTTACCTTGTAACTGAACTTCCGAGGATTTGTTATAAGCACTTGTGATTTCTCACTGATTGTATTGTTTGTTTGCATCAAGCTTTGCCACTTCTTTCAGATAAGGAAAATTTCCATCAGCATTTCTATCAGCAATGCCTAGTTACGTATTTTCATAAAAATCCTTTTAACAATTTGCTGAACAATTTCTCATTTTGAATAGTCATCTATCGACTGTAAACTAACCATAAATTATTATCAGTATTATTATTAATATCATCATTTTCGTATAAAAATCAAACAAATGCTTTCGTTTGATCATGTACAACAATTCCTAGATATTCACTTTAAACAATATCATTAGAATCCTTTTTGAAAAATGTTGATCTTTCTGAAATTAGTCTACATAAAATTACCTTTATTTTAAATCAGGAATTTTTTTCTTGAATTTATTCCAAGTCACATAATATATACGAGGATATAGTCTTTTTCCCACCATTTTCTGGTTCCTGTTAGTGATATTCGCATAGAATAGTTACGATAGTTAAATAAGCATGATATAGATATAATTCCATAGGAAATATACCTTAATTTGCACGAAGAAAGATTGGAAAACCAACTAGAAAATAACACCCTTAATACACCGGACCAAAATGAGTCCAGAACTACCCGTCAAGGGCAATCCATTCTAACACAAGAGTTACGCGTTAGATCACGTGACCACTGATATGAATTAGAGTATGTAAATATTAGGGCTAGGCTGGGCCGATAAGCCCTTTTGCAGATATTGCCGAAGCCGATATTTTATTGCAGATATTTCCGGTAACAAGTTAGTTGTGGTTGTTTTTTTGCAATATTACATATTTTAGTTAATTGAGCCAACGGGGAAAAATAGGGGATATATAAAATATACATAATTCAAATCCAAAACAAAAATTATTTAAATGGAAAGCAAATTTCCGTGCCGATTATCCTCGGCCGATTGTGCCAATATCGGCCGATAAATCAGATCGATTATTGGCATCGGCCCAGCCCTAATAATTTATAAAGTTTCTACGAAATTCATCAATAGCGTTTATTCTGTTGCAAGTACAACCTTAAATCCAGATAGGCAGAAATACAAACACTGGGATATAAGGAGTTGTAAGACCCGCTTCTTTTAGTACAGACAAACATAAAACATAAGGATTAATCATAATTTCAAAGCCGAAAATGTTCTTAATGACAATAATTAATTTATTAGTAAATAAAAGATAATGTTTATTTACGTATTTTGAGCTATTCTATCATAATACAGATATTTTAATGACTTAAGCTTATGTTTGTAATTACCTCTGCAGAATTTATCATGAGCCTAGCCCAGATGACGTGTCTTCAGTCAAGTTAATTTCCTAGACACTCTAAAGGGAGGTAGAAGCAATTTAGCTCTCAAAACTAGGTCATGTTCTTAATGGAGCTATTATATATTCATAATTATAGGATTTTACCAAAAAAGTCGCATTACCAGAGCTACTAGCTCTTCATAGGTAAATATTTTTGACAAAGCAATTGATATTGATAGACATATATTTTTTCTCTAGAACTATTATCTCTTGATAAATATAGGATATTACTGGATCTATATGCTATTAATATATACATGGCTATATTGGGGCAATTAGAGATTCATACATTAATCGCCTTACAGCAGCTACTAGTGAATGACGCATATGTAGACTCAATGGAATAATATTGAATCTAGATAGCTATTGAATAATATTGGATAATACTTAAGGTCCTGCCTACCCTCTCTGGCGGTGTGTTGAGCTTTCAGCTCTCAAAATAGATGGCGTTGCTAACGTTATACAAACTGGTGGATTCCAGCCATCAGGTTGGCAGAATTACTTGTTTGTCTAAACAATTGGGAGACTGGCGGCCGCGACCGGTAATCAGTAAAGGCAGCAAGCAAACTTTTTCCAAGAACTGATAGAGATAAGAATTGTAGTGCAGGACTATAAAGTGTGTAGGCGACCAAGTTGGACTAAACGTGGGGAGATATAACGTCAAGATACAATCACACTCTCGAGCAGAAAAATTAGCTTATCCATTCCAGCCAGCTAGACGTCCATTAACCTGTATTACCACTTTTGAATTTTGAACCTTTATGATGCCAAAGTTTTGTACCCGTACCCGTTTTGAGTAATTAGCATATCAACGTGGTGACTCCAGGTTAATGCTGTTGTACCACTTTAGAATTTGTTTTATGCCAAAGTTTTGTACTAGTTTTGTACCATTTTGTACCACAAATAAAAAGTTTCGTACCCGTACCCATTTTGAGTAATTAGCGTATCAAAGTGGTGACTCCAGGTTAATGCTGTTGTACCACTTTTGAAATTTGAACTTTTTTTGATGCCAAAGTTTTGTACCCGTACCCATTTTGAGTAATTAGCTCATCAAAGTGGTGACTCAAGATTAATGCTGTTGTACTACTTTTTAATTTAGAACTTTTTTTGATACCAAAGTTTTGTACTAGTTTTGTACCGTTTTGTACCAGAAAGAAAAAGTTTTGTACCCGTACCCGTTTTGAGTATTTAGCATATCAAAGTGAGTACTCCAGGTTAATGCTGTTGTACCACTTTTGAATATTGAACTTTTTTCTATACCAAAGTTTTGTACTAGTTTTGTACCGTTTTGTACCACAAAGAAAAAGTTTTGTACCCGTACCCGTTTTGAGTAATTAGCATATCAAAGTGAGTACTTCAGGTAAATGCGGCTGTACCCCTTTTGATTTTAAACTTTTTTTGATGCCAAAGTTTTGTACTAGTTTTGTACCGTTTTGTACCACAAAGAGAAAGTTTTGTACCCGTACCCATTTTGAGTATTTAGCATATCAAAGTGGTGACTCCAGGTTAATGCTGTTGTACCACTTTTGAATTTTTTTCAAATAAATATCTGGTGAGGGTAGTGATAAATAATAATGTATACTTATTTATCAGAGAAAAAATTATTTAAGGTAAATATAGAGATAACTTATTTTTGAAGATTTTGTCACTAACTATAATAACCTATATGAGAGAGTATGTACAGTAGCCCCATGGCGTCTTTGGTGCTGACTGACAGCTCACAGCTGACTTCTGATAGCTTTAAAAAATTACCAGACCAAACTACGTATCCCTACGCCGAACCAGATGATCTGCAAAAACATGTGTCTAGTAGCTGTCACTTTTGACAGTAAAAATTTAGGTATATACCTAAATGTTGACTGTCAGAAGTCAGCTGTGAG
This sequence comes from Timema monikensis, assembly GCA_902151445.1. Classification (NCBI taxonomy): domain Eukaryota; kingdom Metazoa; phylum Arthropoda; class Insecta; order Phasmatodea; family Timematidae; genus Timema; species Timema monikensis. The sequence continues at coordinate 14,509 of CABFVZ010004554.1, read as the reverse complement.
CTGTCAGTCAGCACCAAAGAAGCCATGGGGCTACTGTAGTTTACGATTTTGTCGTACCATTTATTTGAGTTTATTAGTAAGCAGGTAAAATAAAAAATAACTAAAATTTAATGTGCTAAATTTGGACACTGTGCTTTGGTTAATATTTAAAATTTAAAGGCTAAAGAGGCAATAAAATATTTTAAAATCAGTTTCATTTCGAAGACTAGAACAATTTTGACTATAAATATATCTGTTATTTTTATTACTGATATCACCATGTAAGACTACCTGTTCATGTTATACGCATATATGATAATCTAATTGGTAGTAATGAGGAAAGAAGCATTTGAGAGATTATCTACCAGCATTTTTATTTTGGAAGATGGGAAACAATTTAGGAAAAACTACCTTCAATAGATCCGACCAGGATTTGCACCCCAAGTGCTCCGCTATCAGCAGGCCAAATTAACACTGTAGTGACACCTTAGACCACTCAGCCACTGAAGTGGGTGTCTGTTATTTAATATGGTGTTTACAGTTTTCAAACATCTATAGGATTTACACAATTTTCCAGAAATAAATGTTTTTGGGAATAATATTTTATCCTATTGGTAGAGTTTAACTTGAGTAATATCTCCATGGTGTCAGCCTGCAAGCAGGCTATACCAATCGAGAGGCTGCCGTATGTTGGCGAAGATAGTGCCAACATTTTCAAGCTGAGGGTGCCATGTGGTTAGCACAACGAGCCCTTTAGACTTCTATCTCAGTTTTCTAGACTGAAGCGCTACTTATGCATTCCATTATCTCCTCATTTGTCCCCACGAGGTTGATTTTGGTTCAGTTTCAGACCCACTGCTTCACAGACAGAATTAGGGGCACTGGGGATCAAGCCTGGGACTTCAGGATCTGAAGCCAGTAGATCTGACCAATATACAACAGAGGTGGACGGGTATCAACTACTTACCTACTTAGTTTACTTACTTACCTACTTACTTTAACTTTAATGGTTTTAAATATATTTTTCTTATCATCGGCTCCATGTCGTGGTCAATATTGCTAAAGTGCTATGACTGATCACTGAGTGCGTAAATTAATCAGCTCTATTATTATTATCATTAGCACCACGTCTTACTACCCGTTCGGGTTATACGCACTTACGCTAATGTGTGATGGTAGGGTGATTGTGAGATGAAATGGATGACCTACCGTTTAACGTGGAATCCGAACCACGGTGGAGGCCTGGCATTCCCCACATTCACAAGATGTCTTGTCAGAGGTGAAGGAAGGGTTTGGTAATCAGATAAATCTGTGCAAGGACCGAGGATTGAACCCCAGACCCCAGCACAGAAGTCCGACACCTTACTCCTAGACCGCCAGGTCACCACAATCAGCTCTAGTAGCTTGACTAGTTCGATTCCCTGTTAGGTTGAAATTACTTAGTACTAGCGTGATATGAACTCGGCCAAGGCACAAGAGATATTGAACATACAATAAGTGCGTTACAGAGTGTTAGTAACATTTACTTTCAGCTAAGAGCTTTTTTTATAAAAAAAAAGTACTTGAAATATCAGAATAATCGCTACATTGTTATGTAGAAATATTTATATGTATCTTAATTTTGATATTATTTCTTCAGTAAAGAAAATAGTATCGCTACTCATCCCTTGTACTTAAATTAGTAGATACAGATAGCCTAAGCGCCAGTAATATGCATACCATTAAAAAAACTTACCCTTTACAAAAAGTAGTTAAATAATCAATTATATCTTTGAGTTTCTTTGTTTGCCCTTTCTTCCATCGACCCATGCTTCACAAACTTGTTATTCACAAGGATATAAAATAATATTTTGTAAATACTTCTCCACCTCAAAATTTATACAATCCATTGGATTTTGTTCGGAAGCAAAAAGGTCACATATTGTTAATTATATAAAAAGTAATCACCGTGGTTACTTATTGTTCGAGACTCGATACATTTCTTCCGAAACTAGCGCACAAACTGCGAGAATGCAACAGGTTCAAATTAAAAGTAATCACATTTAACAAGCTAATAAAATAAAATTAACATTTTCACACCTTGACTACCAAAAACTTCGTTCATTAACTTTTTGAAAAATAACTTATTCCAAAGTCCAATGAGAGTCAAATCCTAGACCGTAAAATAAAAACTAGTATATAAAATTATACTGAGAACGTCTCCAAATTACATTTAGACCAAATTTTATTTAAAATAACTATGTTTGATATGAGCAGGAATGTTTATTTTTATTTATTATAATAGTGGATTAAAAATTCAATGTACAGTAGTTTTCATATACTTTGAATATTAACACTTATTATTACAACGTGTAGTGCTAAAGAATGAGAAAACCCAAGAAAGAATATAAGATAAGAGTGAAGAATTTTACATGTTTTACTGTCTCAGTTAAATAAGGGCTAATGTCATAAAACTTTGTGTATGGAGAAGCATGTGGCTTTTTCTTTGAAAATAATGTATCACTAGAGTAATACTCTCATTGAAGTAAGTAGGGACCAACTATATTTATTCACACAGCAGGAAGACTTTGTGAGTATTTTAGTTACTGAATATATTAAGATGTTTAATTGTTTATATTTAATTACGCAAATTTTCATAATTGGACATTGGCCCTTCTTATCCTAACGTACATGGTATTAATGTTTCTTTGACTCAAGAAGGTCACAGAGATTAGTTTAACCCTCCACTGCCGCCTGCATTCCGATACAGCAGGTTAGCCAACGCTTGCAAAATGATACTAGCTTGTAAATGGGTAATGATCATACTAACGGCACCTATTATCAGCTATGACAACTAGTTGCAGAAGGAAAAGTTGTATTTAAAACCATGTATTTTGACTAGAGAGTCGACTTGGGAGTCGTTAGAGCTCAATATCGTCGTGATTATTGAAGCTAACCCAAATTAAAAAATATGTCTAAAAAGAAAAATAAATTATTCATTAAATAATATGTTATAAACAAACACTCAAGCTTAATTGTACAAAGAAAATAAATAAATCAATAAATAATTTTTGTTTTTCCATTTAAAATGCATTGAAATGGAAACATTTTAATGAAAATATTTCAATAACTATTTTTAGCATGGTTTTAAAATTCCATAAGAATTATGAAAGATGCCCAGATATGTTAATAAATAAATAAAAAACAACAATGTTGAATTATTAAATATTTTTTTAAAAAACATTTTTTTAGAACCGTGCATTTATGGGTAGGCACAGCCTTAAGCTAACAGCTATTAATAAATAGATAAGTTTATTAAAGAAATTGTGTTTTCACATTAATAGTCCCTACTGGAGCTGACAACACGTCCTAATTTAAGGCTATATTGGATTTACTAGCAATTGAAAGATTTTTTTACTAACAAATATTGGACCTTGTGGAATTAAATTGCTTGACCACAGTTTCCGTCAAATGGAAGATTTATTGGAGCTAACATCTATTGAAAAGTAAAGTTTCTAATGTTGATATTAGCTCTTGACAAGTAAATGATCTAATGATGATTTTAACTCTATAAAACTATAGGGATAGTTCTATATATACAAACTCTTGCCAAATAAAGGGCCTACCAAAGATTTTAGGTCCTGACACATAAATAGTCTAGCGAAGGCATTAGCTCTCCACCAAATAAGGGAATAGTGTTTTTACTAGATCTTGACAACTAAATAGTCTGTCGGTGATATAAATTATTTTAAATAAATGTCTAATTAAGATTATATAATTATAGTGACAAATTAAAGGCCTGGTGGATAAAATAGCTCGTGACAGAAATGATTAAAAGCTTCAGTGGGGGTCGATTCTTTACTATTGAGAATGTGGGGAGAACAATGAATTAAAGTGAAGCTCATCTAGGTTTGCTGATAACAGCAAGAAAATGTTCAGGTTATACCAAGGGTAAATTTTTCTAAATTATTTCCCAAGCTCCCTCCACGAGGACGAGGATACATTTCTTTCAAAATTTACTCTTCTCGTTTCTACCCTTATAGAGTAATTATATGAGAATAGCCTGAATGGGTAGTCTGAGGTAGTAATACGCGACGAAAAAAATATATGGCTGAAAAAGTAAACTAAATCTTGTTATTTACAGTATTTTATTATCAACTCTTGACAAAATCATGGCTAAAAGCGCATGCACCTAGAGCCTAGTAAACTCTTAGATAACTTACACATGGATATTTTCTTAGTACATTAATAATACATTTGTGTTACAACAATTCTTTGAATCGAATTTTTTTAAATTATTTTAAGAACACAATTTCAGGACATCTGAGGTAATTAACAAAGACAAAGTATTAATCACAACTTGTGAATGTGTGGAATGCCAGGCCTCTACCGTGGTTTGGATCCCACGTTAAACTGTAGGTCTTCCATTTCATTTCACAATCACCTTACCATTACAAATTAGCGTAAGTGCGAATAACCCGAACGGGTAGTAAGACGTGAAGTTAATCATAATAATAATATTAATAAAAACAAAATAATAACAAAGAAAAAGTTAATTTAAAGTTTAATACATTTATTTTAGTGAAGCTCTATAATATAAACTCATTTTTAATTGGATTATACTAGATTGTGTTTTATAAATAAAAAATTTAATGCTTTAAGGTAACCTAAATGTATGGATATAATAATGGTTTGTATTCAACAAAATATTTTATGATAGCTTGTAGATACACATACTATCCAAAAATAATTTAATATCAAACCTAAATAATGAATAGTTCCTTGGTTTTTGACACCCAAGTTCCTTGTCTTACAGCCCGCACAGTATTTCCACAATTCTATTCATATGAAGGACAATTGAGAAAAAGATAATTTGTAGGAAGAGGATCTGCGTTTATTTAAATGGTGAAAGTAAACCATTGATTTAAAAAAAAACACTTTTCTACAACTGGAATATATTGAACCTGATTTCCACGACATAATGATAACAGAGAGGACGAAACAAACGCTTTTGTTACTGATACTGGTATGTGTATTAAAGTGAAATGTATTTAAAGATGCAAATATATTTTATAATTTTGTGGAGAATTTTTGTATTTTATTGACATGAATGATGTCAAATTCTTCGTGGCTTCAAAGTGATTAAAAACCAAGACTATGTTCTTTTTTTCTTCAAAATAATAAAAGTAATGTTATTTGAAATTTGAATTTGAATTTTTGTGACGGAATCTAATAAAACGCTTACAGACCTAAAGTGAAATGTAACAAAATCAATCAGTCATACGAAGAAAAGATTTGCATCGCTGCCGTTTTCCATGTCTTCCTTGGCACGCTGTTACAACCAACCAATTCAACCTCTGTCGCCTCTCTACATTTTTTGATAAAATAAAATATAGCAATTTTATTTCTAAAGCTAAAATTATATGTTGAGAATTCAAGATTCATGTATGGAATATTTCACTATTTTCATGTGAGCAGACATACTTTAAAAATACATCGTTCAACCTTTCATAATTAATATATATATATATATATATATATAATGGTCTCGCTTAGGGCTACTTCTATGGTCAAACGGCGTAATGACCTAAGATTTATCTGTCGCAATCAACAGGACTACCGATGACGGAGATATTTGGTTTTGAATCGGTAAGTTTTTCATAAAATATGTTCTACTCTACTTCCACACAAATGCGGTCACGCGTTATCTAAATTCAACCTTCTATATCAATAACACAGTAGTACAAATGCGTATAGCCAGAACGGGTAGTTAGATGTGTTGAGACAAAAAATATAAAGACTTAAACAGCAAAAGTTTGATCTATAATTACTAATTATTATTTGGTACACTCCAAGTAAATTTGAATATATTTGTTTTTCCGTCAAATATACAAAACCTTCTTAGTATAGTTAACAATAATACTCTTTAACTGAATGTTCCAATATATATAAATTAATAATATAGCATATAGAGATCTAAGAAACTCAACATAGTTGTCAAGTAGAATTGAGATAGTGATCTTCAATTATTAATTAAGCAGCTATTTATTTATTTATTCATGTAGCCCTTTATATTGGGAATGCATATTATAGCAGTGTATTTATTTTTAAATATTTTTTGTATACTTGTTTTGTTCATTTACAAAGAGTACCCTATTCAAGTAGAAGTAAAAGCTTTCATCGGCATTACCCAGGGTCGTCTTAAGCATAATTTTGTGTCAGGGTGAACTTTAATCCTACCACATAATGTGTACTCAAAAGGAAATTATTACAACACGAATATTCATGGGAAAGATTATCAGGCTTCACAAATTATATGGCATTATTTTCGTGTGAGTGTCATTAAATTTGTTGGTATTGAATTTGACAACAATATTGAAGTAAGAAATATTACTACACTGTCTTTGTATTCAATCACAAATTAATACCCCAATTTTCTGATTAATTGACATATTTGACTGGTAGAAAAAGTTACTAGATACATTTTCACGTATTCATACGACAAAACATTTGGTCCACAGCTATAATGATTTAGTGATATTAAATAAATATAACATGATATAAATAATACAGTAAGCCTAAAATATTATCTCTATTGAGCACGAAAAATATGTTTATATTTTCTAAAAGGTCAATTTGTAAATAATTCAAGGCAGACACGTTTAAAAGATTAATTTTAATATAACAAATTTTTAGCCCAATTCAAATATAGATTAATGCATAGTACTATAGCATTCATCAAATAAATAGAACTAATATATTACAATTATAATAATATTATATATATAATATATAATATAATATATATTATAATATATATATTATTATATATAAATAATATATAATATATATATATATTATATATATAATATATATATTATTTATATATAATAATATATATATTATATATAATAATATATATATTATATATATAATATATATATATATTATTTATATATAATAATATATATATTATATATATTTTTAGAATGTTTTCTAAAATGTTATTATAAGGATTGTTATGACAAATAAATAAAACATATTTCAGAGCCAACCACATCAGCCACATTACAAAGGCCCCGCAATTTGTGTCTAAAGTTGGGAAGAGAGTGTATACCTACCAACTGTAGACGGC
>CABFVZ010004553.1:3619-47135 GCA_902151445.1 Timema monikensis | reverse complement strand
ATTTGGCCTAAAAGGCATTTGGCCTAAAGGCGTTTAGCCTACACTTTAGGCCAAATGCCTTTTAGGCCAAATGACGGGTACCCAATTAAACAGTAGTTGATTATTTTCAACATGATCATTATGATAAATGACATACGTGAACAAATTCCTTTAATTTCTATTTTCATTAAAAATGAATCACTTGAAATTATTCATTGAAATAGAGACGTGAGAACACGTCTTAAGTGCTGGTTAGTGTACCGAGTGACGTCACGCGCTCAGCCAATCAAATGTCTTTCTCCAACTGGCGCTACCCTCTATTCTCTTTACCTATCTATATTCTCTTTACATTGCATAAATTATATTATTTTTAGTTACAGTATACATTTCAGCTATTTGATGTATTATATCAAATATAATAGGTTAAAATTCAGCATAATAAATCTGCGTATTACTAATTGATATTGGGATAATATCTGAGTGTTCGATAGCAAATTAGCTGAAATAAAAACTATTTTAGCATCGTTTATACATTGTTATAAATGTTAGGTTTAGGAATTACATATTATTATTTTAAAGCCATTACTTCCCATAGTACAAAACTAATGTGTTTATTAGAGCAAGAATTACAATAATAAGTTTTGTCATATTTATTTTAGATTTTAGTTTTCTTCAAATCAAAACTAAACTTATAAAGTTACTTAGAACTGCTTAGTGATAATGCATCTGACTAAACCGATTTGTAATTATATCAAACTTGTTTGGTGAACATCTCAATTTCTTAGATGGAATAAACCGTAGTGAAATGAGAGAAACTTTCATTTATATTAGTCTTTAAAATAGTTATTCTAATAAAAAATTACCCATTTCTTGGTCACATGGTCTACCTCATCAATAGTGCATTAGACTGTAGTACCGGTGACAGGGATGTCTGGGTCAAATTACTTTAAGGTGTATAGGGGTTTATTTTCTCTAAATGGTTTTCCACTTTTACTTCACGAAAGTTTACCTTCCTAATCCCTACAACAATAGCATAATTTAATACTGCATACGTCTTGAACGAGTAACAATGTGCGGTGCATCGAATTTACTTAAAATACGAGTAGTGTAAATATTTTCACTTGACATAATAACTTTTATTATTTATATCGGACTGTTTTTTTTTATTTATAACAAAAATTCATAAACAACAGAAGAAACAAGTATGAACAGAATAATTACTTGCCTTTCATTCATATTGCGTTCTATTACTACCCTAATATTGATTTAGATTATAAGATTAAAACCAAAAAGGGAGACCTACTTCATAAAAATTATATTCAACTATTCTTAGTTTGGACACTTAGGTCGGCACCACTATTGCAGGGATTGTAAAACTTTTTTGCTCCAAAGTAATGTACTCTCCAGATTTATAAATTTCCTGTCAACAATGTGTATCACACCAGGTCTGTCTCAAAATATTCCCTTTCATCTTAATTTGGAAGTACAGTAAAACCCCCGTTACAGCGATCCCCAGTAGTTGGAAATTCCGGATAATCAGAACAAAATTTTCGGAAAAGAAGTTGAATGAAAACCGAGGTCGAATAAATATATATTGTATTGGTAACAAAGTCAAAGTTAAAAGATAATTGTAATATACAATGATGATAAATGCTCGATATTTACATATTGTAGTCAACCAAATGTGTGTTCCTGTAACTAAAAATAATTACAATAGTGCAAAATGAAATATTTGGGATGTAAAATTGTTTGTACATGTTATAGATCAGTTTTATGAATGTACATTTCATAAAACTCATTCAACTATAATATAAATTTTGTGAAAATATTCAGTCTCCCCGAAGACCCTTTTATATCCTACCATTTAATCCGAACAGGCCTTGGTCCTAATTAGTTCGTATTAACGAGATTCTACTGTTATGATGCTAGTGTGTAATCTCTACAAATACATATACACATATCCTTCTTAATATATCAAGGCTAGTAGGACAAAATTGAAGCAGTAATGATGCCTCGTGCCAAGAAAATCTTCTTGTAGGTTGCCCCACGCTGGGCACGCGTATCATAAGTTCATCAGCTGCGACTACCAATGCGGGTTATTCTGTGTGAACCATTAGTTTGATTTTAAGCTACTAAAGTATTTGTAAACTTTATATCATGTTTGACCAACCTGTCTGACACAAATCAATTTCACCCGTATCGGTAGGTACACCAGCTAACTGTCTGGATGATCTAGTCCAAATTGCAGCTGATGAGGGGTTCGGGGTTTGTCTACCAACCAAGGGTAATGAGAGTGGTTTTTCCCCTAAATTTCTCATTTCGCACAAATTCGGGTACATTTCCTATGAATTCTACCCTGCTGATCTCTATCTAGGTAGCGTAATTGAAATGCCTGTGTCCTTGATGGATTGTAAGACGTGATGGAAAATATATCAGTTTATATTACATTATTTAATTTATTTGAACAACTTTTCGCTTTCAACCTTTGTAGAAGCCATTTAGAGACTAATATATATTGGTCCAAATAGAGGTAACCTGAACTTTCTGCATTTTCTAGAACAAATACAACTTGTTTGATATTTTTTTCAAACAATTACAAATGAGTGAGAGTGTTAAAGCATAATACATAATGTATTCAGCATTAGTGTTGGCATATAAATGAAGGCCTGGAAACAGCTATAGCTAGGGAGTGATGATGAATGCTCATTGACTCCTTTGTAAATAAAAAACAACAGAAACTTAATCAAAACACAAAAAACTTAATATAACCATGATTGAGAATAGCTCTATTTGATACAGTTACTACTACCACTAATATTATTACTATTACTTCTTTTATTATTGATTTTGATAGCTTCTTTATACTGATTTAAGGATACGCGTACTTGAAAGGGAATATCCTCATTTTGTAGTATTTATTTTGGGAATGACACTACTGATACATAAAAAAAACTAAAATCATGTCAGAACTATCCTAAAAAGTTCACTTTTGATACCCTGTTAAGAAATATATTTTGTTGTTTGAGGAAGCTTTATAGTTTATAGTTTTATATTATTATGCGTGTTTTTAAATTTACAAAACTTAAAATTAGGGCTGTGCCTATTCCAATAATCGATACCCTCGATACCCATGGAATCGACTGGTATCACAATAATCGATACAATACACTAAAAATCTTGATACCACTCTTCAGAATTCAACACGGTTGACTCCTCAAACGATTGATTTGAACGTCAGTGGCTAGACGTTAGTTACTCGTAGTTTTTGCTTTGTCCTATTGTTCTGTTCGCTCAGCTCTAAGCTCAATATAAACAAGCCATTACCTTGCAGCTTATAAACACGGTCACGGTCGACACAAGGTCGATTTCCATTCATCGAAAGAAACTGTATTTCGAAAATGAACCTTAAAGAGAACACTTATTTTGTATTGAAATCGTCGATCAAATATTCGCTTCATAAGGTCGATTTTCCTCAGCGCTTTGGCAAGGAAGTGGTGAGCAAATGAATCGGTCAGCTCGCAGCTGCATCGTATTTTGTCGCTAGACTTATATTGTTCGAATGGTTTTAAAATAATCCACACAAAATATTAATTTTATATTAATCGACTTTTACTATTATAAGCAACATCACCTTCTATTTTGATGGTCTTCATAACCAATGTCGCCAATATAGCTTTAATTCTAAATATCTTTTCACGAAGAAATTATTAAATGTATTTAATAGATATTGTGAAACGATTTAAAAAATGATAAAAGTGAAAATATAAAAGCTTTTTAATTTAAAAAAAACTTTGAGTTAAAAATTTTCAAAGTTTTTTTGAGTACATCGGCAAATATTGTCGTCATTAATATCATTTATGACTTTCAAGGTTAATTCCGTTTCCGTATTACATTAGCTTCGTACTTGAGATCGTTTTCAAAATTAAATTCAAATAAACTGATAAACATTTTCTCTTGTTTTCCTTTTTTATTGGGAATATTTGTGTGAAAGTGATGTGGACTATGTTGTTTATAAACTCTGTAAACGCAAAATTTTGCATGACATGTCTAAACATTTAAAAATTCATGAAACAGAAGAGCTTACAAAATGAGGATTTATTTAATTTCATGTTGAATGGTATCGATTAGGGTATCGAGTATCGGGGAGATGAATTGATAGTATCGAGCAAGATATCGAAATCGAGAAAAGTAGGTATTGGCCCACCACTACTTAAAATGTAACTTTTTTCTGTTATATGGACAACTTGAGACTTTTCACCTAAATTCTGGCTTAAGCCACATATTAAAATTTTGTAATTATTGCGAGATTTCGGAACGTCTTCAAAGTGTTTTTGAGCTCCAATAAGCGGCCCCATTATGTTACCTATTCAAATAGTGCCAATAGTCGCGTTGGCAGAAATAAATTTATCATTAGGTTTTAAAACATTATAATCTGCCATTACATATATAATATTGTGAAGGAAGAGTATTACATATTTCCTATTAATTGCTCAATACATAAACGCTCTGTGGTCCAGTTTAACTATGTCGAGGCACTCTGCTAACTGTTGTGATTGTTCTTAATGTTTCAGCTGGCCTGTACCAGGGAAGCATCGATCAGGAGGAGATTATCACATGGCTATACTTCCCAGTGGCATTCTTAGAGTCGTCGTTGGATGGCCACTTCATTGAGGTGGACCACGCGACTGTTAGAGTACTTGTGGCAGGACTGGATCCCAAGGAAGCGTCTCTTGGAGAAACCACCGTAATGCTGGACGTGTATCAGGTGGTGGACTCACGGCCTGGTACGTCTACGGAGGGAAGACTTCTTCTTGAGAGAAAAGCTATTCATCTGGTAGTGTCAACCCCTAAGTGGATAGAGATTGATGTAACCTCCGCCGTCAAGTCATGGGTGAATGTGAACTCTACCAACCTAGGTTTAGTACTTGAGTGCCAAGATTGCGTGAGACGAGGCCTTACACTTGTTCCTCAAGGTGCTCAAAGCTTAATACCTGTGCTCAACGTTATAACGAATATACACGTAGGCAGCATCCGCGATAAAAGGTCCACCGAAAAGAACACGTTAGACCAGCATACGATCAAGCGAAGCGTCTGTAGGAAAGATCAGCGGTGCTGCAGACACACTTTGGAAGTGGTATTCAAAGATTTGGAAGGTTTTGACTTTATTGTTCAACCGAAGAAGTTTGACGCAGGGTATTGCAAAGGGAAATGTCCTCCAAGGTTTAATCCAGCTAATCATCACGCCCTTATTCAGAGCCTCATTTGGAAAAAAAATCGTAAGCGAGCTCCTAAGATTTGCTGTGCTCCTCACAAACTATCTGATCTTGAAATACTACACCGTGATGAAAATGACCCGGCCAAGTTAAAAGTGACGAAGTTAACCCAAATGAGTGTCGTGGACTGCGTGTGTACGTGAAAAAAAAGACATAAAGAAAGTAAAAACGATTATAATGTAGTCAAGACATATTATTAGTGATTCGGCTGTCTTCATTTACCAAAGTGGTCAAATAAAGTTTACTCCTTTAATGACGCATCCAAAGATTTTTTAATTATTTAGGACTTTAATATTTTATTTTCAAGCATAGAAGATATTTATGATAAATACGGGTTTCAGTGGGAAAAGCTAGTGATACAGACAGACAATCTTTTAATGTGTTTCTCAAACTTGAACTATTCGTAGATTCATTCTTTCACTTGATTACTCTATCGTGTTTTAGAATATAACTATCTGTGATATTATGGTTTTAATAAAAGAGATGTATTGTATATTTTTCTACACAATCTGTGTACTATTTATTAGTCATAAAGTATTATACTACTTTTGAATAACGGTTTGAGAAAGAGATATTAGATTTTTAATAATTTAGTCTCACTTAAATTGGATTAAAATTAATTTAATGTCTAGCATTATATTTTATGAATTTTATAGCCTTTTCATACTGACATTATATACCATGGACTCATATATTGGTTGATTATGAAACAACGTTTATCTTTATGTTTTTTTAATAAATATAGCGCTTCCTTGTACTTTAAAAACTTAACCATAAGTCTTTAGACTGAGAAGATTCAATTAGTTACATTTAATTTATTTTACTACTTTGTATGTCTATAGAGTAAGTATAGAGTATTATTTTTTTATTTTTTATTGATGTTTTGTTATAATAAATAAAAAAGTGGACAACTTATGTTGTTAGTGGAACTTTTCCAATGTATTTATCATTACAGTTCAACCCTAGCACATACGACACAAAAGTAGGCATATACTTATGTGTATAATGATAAGTTCAAAATAAACCTTATTTATGGTTTATTATAAAGGGCATTTCCGTAAATAATAGAAGATTCATAAACAATTCCCTGGAGGGAGGGTGAACGGAGGACCATGAAATTTGAGATCAGTGTGGCCAACCCTTCCAGATAGATAGAGATTTGGGACGGTTGCTAGTTCTGAGCTTTTAGTTTTGTAGGATATGTTTTATAGTAGTTAGGAAGAGGGGAATATAGCCCATACAATACATTCTCTATACACGTAACCCCGCCTTTCCCCCTTCTCTGTGGCAATGTTTTTTTTCCCGGTGATGTCTTCCCCTTCTTGTGGTGTTTCAGGATGGGTGACGTCATTTGGACAATTTTCTTCAATTCTGTTGAGCTTTAAACCTCCCCCTTCTTGGTATTTTTCCGTCACGATGGTAGTTACGGACCTGTTGGTTTGAATTTACCCTTCTTCCACCTCTTTTACTTCCACCAATTTCACTCTGGTTATTTCCATGATGACATGGACGTTTATGACCTTGAATGTCACTACAGTTTATTTCCAACGCAATGGAGTTTTATTCCCCCGTTGTACTTGTTGGTCCATGTTGGTATGTGACTTTCCCACTAACGTCAATAGGAACTTTAACCCCCTTAGGTGGGATCTTCTACTCGTACGATCTGCAGTCATGCCCTAAAAATAGAACTTTGTAACCTACTTTATAGTGAGGTCTTTGTGTCGCAATGGTGGTGTCCTCTGTGTCAGAATGTGTTTCTCTATGACTTCAAGGGGTTTGCTGACGAGAAGAAAGACGATTGACGAGGCCGCTGACTTCCTCGCGAGGAATTTTTAAGCCTTCAGGTGAGACCTACTTTTAACTGGTAGTGAGAGTGACAGTTTGGCACACTTGAGGATAGTGATAGTAGATAAGCCCTCGTAGCCCACATTAATATTTTAATTGCGATGTGCCGAGGATTTCCAACGGGTCCCGTAGCTGTGTGCAGGCTCGTGTGGCCTAGTGACTCCTAATTTTATGCAGTTCGGGATTTATGGGGTACCTGGGCTGAACATTTTGTGGTGAATATCAGGCTGAACACCTTCTCTGACAAATTTCTGAAGTAGACTGAACAAAATATTTGAGTAAACAAGGTTCCCCCTTCTCATGACGTCACGATTGTGTAACTGGTTTTTTCCGTGATGCCTTTACAATCTAATATAGAACTTCGTAGCCTACTTGCAGACTGTACGTCCCTGATGAAGTCATCCTGGTACCAGTATAGCGGCTCAACGTGCTGAAACATGATTAAAGTAGACACACAGATGGCATTGTCACATCCCTGAGAACGTAATTCAGGTGACAGTATGGCAGTATAAACATGTTGAGAGGAATACATCACCCAGAATGTCACAACCCTAAGTTATTATTACTAAGTGTCCAGGATTATTTCTCGATCAGAGAAGCTCTAGCAACGCTGTGGTATACTCTTATTTGTCTTTAGTATACATACCTCTGGCTGCTGTGGAAAGAAGCCATAACCCATTTGTAAAAGAATAACAACTCTGTGATTTGAAGAAAGATTACCTACGTATATTATAAACAATGTAAATTGGTATTTGCAAATGTTATGTCACCTAATTAAATAAATACGAACTACTAGGTTCTAGAATTAATAATAAAAATATGATCAAGTCATAATTTTTCAGTTTGATGAGGATGTTATGTGAGAAAAAATTACAATATAGTTTACACATTTTTATTTAAAATCAGTACTTCATATTTTACACAAATGTCGCATATAATCGTTAAAACATTTTTCTAAAGATTATATTAGATGTGTTAGTAATATGTTTTTTAGTTCACAGTCCAAAATGTAAAAGTCCAAACTGATGACTACGCGTTTAGTAGGTAGCAATGATAAGATTACAGTTTCTGATGTATGTTTCAACCGTAGGCTGTTCAAGATCAATGCCATCCATGGTCCCTGTTAGCGTCTCGTATACATACACTACGAGTGGGTCGATCGAATCGTTACAATAACTGGTGACAGGTGTCGATCACATATCCCGGGGTGAACACAATAAAACTTCAAAAGTGCATGCTCTCGAATTAACTTGAAAAGTTTGTCCTTACTGATCGCAGCAGACCTATTATAAACAGGTCCAATCATCTTTTTGGAAAGGACATAAACACAATTAAAAATAAATGATATGACACAATAGCACAAACTTTCTCCTATTGTGTATTATAGCATCGAACAAAATTTTCAAAAAATAAGTTTTTAGTAAGCTTAGCTGAAATCAATTTTACTCATAAAAATAAATCAACCTGTTAATCACAATAATCACTCTTTATAAATAACTTTTAAACCGAATTGTTATAATATATTTAACGAAATTCATATTTTCAATGATAAATTATTTGTAAACGTCACTAAAATTATGTGATTGTAAAAGTAAAAACTTATTTTTTATTATGAAAAACTACTAAAAGATTCTAATTTTGAATTCAATCTTCAAGGTCCATTTCCAAAACATTTTTTTAAAGTAGACTATCCTTAAATTAATAGATTTTATGCAAACAAAAGATGCACTATTATTGATATGAAAAATAGTCTCCCGATATCAAAATTGAACCAAATCGATTTAAATATGTTTTTAAATATTCAAAATAAAGAATATCAGTCATTAGTAAAATATCCAGAAAGGAAACTTTCCCCCAAAATTAGTATATAGCTTTATTTGTCATGTTCATGACAAACACTCACCAGATATACGTTTAAGAAAAAAATCTCAATGGGCATTTTCAAAATAATTCGAATTTTGAAAACTCACTCCGCATTAAAATAACCTTTATCTAATTTTAAACCAAATCAAATTATACAGGGATATTTGTCTCAAACACTCCCAAGATACTTATTTAGAACCAAATCGTTAGGGCATATTTAAAAATATTTACTATTATTGAATTGTTAGTAACCAGCAAACAACCCATAAATGAGTTTTTACCTCAAACATAAATATAAACTTTTAAATTTCATGTCAAACAGTCTTTAGATGGTCATTTTAAACCAAATCGTTAAGAATATTTGTAAAATAAATCAAGCTTAAAAAAAATCAGTCATCAGTAAACTATCCATAAATGAAATTTTACCCCAAAAACCAATATACAATGTTAATGGCTATGCCAAACATTCCCAAGAAACCCATTTGAAACGATATCATTAAGGATTTTGTAAAATATTTCAAGTTTTTTGAAAACAACAGTAAACAGTAAACTTTTACCAATGAGATTTTACCCTGAACACAAGTAAACAGTGTAATTTGTTTTGTAAATCGTTACCTAGGTACCCATTTGGAACCAAATTGGTATATCCATTTGTAAAATATTTTAAGTTTTTGAAAACTTATTCATTGGTAAACTACCCTTAAAATATTTTTGCCTAAAAGCCAATTATATTTGTCATGTCAAACAAATCCAAGATATACATTTTAAACATAATTATTAAAGCCCTTATCGAAAAATTTGGAATTAAAAAAATTATTCATCAGTTATCTACCCTTAATTGAAGGGCTAATTTAGAATTTTTTTAATGATATAGCCCTTGAATATATAAATTTCAAGTTTGAACAAAATCTGTTAATTAATTTTGAATCCGTGGATGGGGATAGACAGACAGGCAGACATGGGTTTGTGTCAAATAAAACGTAAACAATTGTCATAATTTCTAGATCGATTGTTTTGACGATAACAATACTTTTTCTGGTCATTGGAAAGTAAAAATATTGAGCTATCTCGTCTAGAAACTGGCCTCCTTCAAAAGCTGTAGCAGCTTGGTGTAAAGTACAATACAGATAATAACTATGCTAAGCACTATAATGCTGCCGTTGTGGAGAAGACTGGTGGAAAACGCATCAACTATGCACTATATATATATATATCAAGCTTGATCTGCTGTTGCTGTTGCCAGCCATAATACTCTGCTCTTCACTACAAGTTGCGAAAACAAATACATAGATCAAAAACAGAAAAATTTACTAAGGCAGTAGAAGATCAAAAACGCTGAAAAGTATATCTCCCCCGAAAGGAACGTTAGGAATCACAACGGGATTCAAATTATACCAAACCAAACAAACTTTTTTCCAAAGCCAATTAAGAAAAGTAATACTGTGTATGGTGTGAATTCACCACGCCCAAACATTCGTGATGAAGATTAAAAAAAGATTACTTGATAGTCTCTGAAGGAAAAACTACAAGACATCGAATGTAAATCTAGAACTCAGAATGATTCTGAACTGTAGTTAGAAGAAAGTAGGAGCCGCTTGATATCGTCTAAATTTGGGCTAGTCTGCAACCATATTGTAGCAACTTGCTGCGAGAATATAGTAAACCAATGTTTATCTACTGATCTACAGCACTAAACCACTATATAATACGGAAGAGAAAATGAACACAAAGCGATAGAAACATTGGGTGCGACTTTAAAAGTTCATGGTGAAAGATGCGTTCTCTTCATTGACAATAAATTGGCATTTCTTGGTGATACACCAGATAGCTTGATTGGGAATGATGAGATAGTGAAAGTAATTTGTTCATCCTTAGCCGTATTGATGACTCCAGAATTTGCCATATGAAAAGTTAACAAACACAAAAATATCGACTGCATAAACAGACGATATCAGTAATATTTTCAAATCCAAAGTCAGCTGCATATAAAATTACGCTTCTACTGCCTGTATGTAATATGAACACCAGTTGAACCATGTGTACGCGTGGAAAAAATTGAACGTGATGATAATTTCTGGAAAATAGAAATTATTGTCAAGTTAACAGCATTTTATATGGACTGTTTGCTTTCTGAACTTGTAAATCCTTGATATTCACGTTTAATGCTTATCCACAATTCTTACTATATTGTGTCGGTATAAGCAAAGAGATCTCATCATCATGCCAAAGCAAGTACCAAGACTTGTTATCTAAGTAAAAAAGGTGACTCATCAGTAAACAAACACATCTAGGCTGTAAATTCCTTTCATTTGTATCTGTTGTATTTTAAAGTATTGTTTATTATGTATTGTAGTAATGTAAGCACTATAATTATTAATGGCAAAGTGTTTTCGATAATGGTCCCACTAATATTTCTAATCATTGTGATACTGAACAAAAATTAAGTACTCAATTGATGAAATTTAGTGTAGCAAAAAAAGAAACAAGGTTATGAGCAAATTAATATATTACATGCATAAAGCAATCCCGTTTTTATTTTTCATGTGCTAAATAATTAGTTCAAAGGGAATTTATTTTAATATAAATTGTAAAATTATTATTTATTTGTGAACACCACTTGTTTTTAGATTATTCCTTTGGTTGAATATTAGCTTTGTATGTCATGCGTCATACATGACCCGATTTTGCTGAGCTAGTGTGAAAAAACTACATCTTGTTATGCTTCTGATCAGATGCAATGGAAAAATGATTGACACTATTGATTTATCTATATGAGTAAGGGAAATTACTATAAAATTTAAAATAATATAGTGATATCACGTCTTTGGGCTGTATCTTAGATTAATATAGTTAATAAGCTAGGTATTTACTTTTAGCCGACAGATTTGGTAGTTCCTAATTTAAATGCAATGTAATCTACTGTCTTATACATATTTTTACCGTCTAAAACTTGATTTGAATTGAAGTGGTATCCCTTTTGTTTTAAAGAAATTAAAGTACCTGGGATTCTGTTGGATCTTTTAATATACAGAGTGGCCCACGGAAAAGTAGCCCGCCTCCTATATCCAGCAGGCGCCTCACTCTGAATTGGAGGAGGTCAATCCCCTTCCACCCTAATTGTGACATGAAGAATGAGTCAATAAAGCTTTAGACAAGCAGTTCACTTGCTTATTCTTCATGTCACAATATGGGTGGAAGGGGATTGACCTCCAATTCAGAGTGAGGCACCTGCTGGATATAGGAGGCGGGCTACTTTTCCGTGGGCCACTCTGTATTAAAAACAAATATTTTTGCTACGTTTGGCACACTATCTATTAGTGGCTTAATTTAATTGGGTAGGAATAAGGAAGGTAGGTAAGAGGAGGAGAACTCACATTTACTTGGAGGGAAGATAGGAAAACAACCGACATCATTTGTTATTCACCTTCCTGTGCTTCAAGAGCAGTTTGAACCGAGATTTGAGCAGTTTACTATCATCGAGTAAATGGTCACCTTTTTAATCAATCCATTTACTAGCCAAAAAAAATACAACTGTAGCTGCATCCATTAAAAAACTTATTCAATTAAGGCCAGAAGAACTGGATCTAGGGATTTTGAATCTTAAGAATGACATTGTGCTAAAATCCTATAAAACAGATGAGAACTTTTGGAATTTGATCGACAGAAAAAGTTTCCATTCTTGAAAAGTGCAGCATACAAGATAAAATCTTTTTCTGTTCCACAATCTTATGTAACTCATTGTTTTATTTCATGGATATCTTAAAATCAAAGTACAGATCTCGACCTACTGGAGAACGTCTTGATGATTGTTTACGAACAGGAAAATCATCCTTTGTTCAAAACTATAAGGTACTGGCTGAATAAATGCAGTGTCAAGGATCACATTTACTTTTGAATTGATAAAAATTGTTTCAGTTGTTTAAACTGATTTTGGATTAACTATACGTGTGTACCATTTGCGTTATTTTATTTGCGAATTTAAAAAATAATGTTTAAATTTTATACTCACAAATTTTTTTAATAATACGTTAATTTTTGTGTGTGTTATTTGTATTATGAATTATATTCGGCTACTAATTTGCCTTGAAAAAATAATTGGTGCACGACACACTACCGTTAGTTTTTGAATGTGCTCTAAGGTAAAAAGGATTGGGGACCTTTGCTTCACCCTTTTTTTTGTGTATAATGTATTTGTGTAAATTGTAATCACACAATATGGAGAAAATAAACATTTATGTTTGTTGCTTTAGAGAAAGTACCCTTATTTGTTTTTGTGTATAATATATTGATAGATAACACAAGGCTTGGTTTAGGGCACTTCGTAATTGTCGAAAGAAAATTACAAATTGAACCACATCTGTTCGACACCTCAGCTCAGTTGGTAGCGTGTCTGCCTACTGAGCTAAGCGTCCCGGGCTTGATTCCTGCCATGGCTGAAAAATTATCACTGATGATATATGGTTTTACTCTTACATATTGATAAATTAATGTCTTGGGACAGGATGTTGTGCCTGTCCTAGTCTTAAGTTATATTGTAAGATATGTAAAGCCATGACAGTTTTAACAAGCCGGTAGTGGAAAATATATGGCTTGAATATATAAGTTAACCAGGCCACAGTCTGGAAACAGTAATGGACGTAAATAAAAAAACACATCTAATTTTGGGGAATGTGTTATTTATAGTAAATTTGTGTCCACTTTTAAGTAAAACTTTATCAAAACTTAATAGTTATATCTCTGTGTGTACAATAGATTACTTATTTCAATTGTTCCTGTTAAATTAATTTTAGTATAGAATTTAAATGTTCATCATTTTTGAAGAATTAGTAGAGGGTTAAAATAAATAACAATGTTTCCAACCTAAGCGAATACTTTTTTTTCCATTACAATGAGCATTGCCTTGTTTCTTGCCGTTTTATACATTACATTTTATGGAATTGGAACATTTATATAATGTAAATAATACAAAATTTAAATAATAAAAAATAAATTCAATACAATGAAAATATTTGAAACACTTTCTATCCAAACAAATTACTGTATTACTCTCCACCTTCCCCTTAACCACCCTCAAACCAAACTAAATGTCAATAAATTCCAAGAGCTAGAGGCTAAGTATACCTAACCACCAATTGTATTTAGTTATCGTTTGCAGGTAAAATTTCTAAGTACACACAATGGTAATACCGACTCTTAAGGTTTAGGGAAAAGTGAATATGATTAAAAAAATTAAAAAAAAGGAAATTTATGATCAAAACCATTAGGAGCTGAGTTACAAACAATTTCAGGACAGCAAAATGGAGTCCATATATAGTCGCCATTTTGATGTCCTTCAGATATTTTAGTGTTGCTTTCTATCTGAAAAGGTCTTTTGACCTCATTTATGGCCACAGAAAGTGGCATATTCCAATCAAATTATTCAGATATTTTTATGTACTAGAAGTACTATAACTTCCAAAATAAGTCACAACTTTTTTGTCCTTGTCGATGGTGATGGTGTTGGCAAACTCTCCATAAACGATACAGTTGACAGGTTCGGTGATAGATCTGGTGAAGGTCACTTCGATGCTCAGAGTGCCATGTCGTGTCAAATTCCAATGCAATGTCATGTGGGCGGACAAGTTAGGTGTGAGATCGAAAGCCATGAGATGATATCCCTTAGGGAAGGCTTCCCGTGTGATGTCGCTACCTTCGTTCATGAAATGGATACCCGTTCCATAAATAGTGTGTGGTCGTACATAGCATAGTTCCCGTTTGAAAAATTGGGCTGTAACGGTTTCGACAGTACTGGTTCCCCGTCCACGTACAAGAATTAATTCATGCCGTAGGTTTGGAAATTGACGGTATTCCGGGTGGCGTATCCGTTGAATGCCACATGGGATACGTTTCCCACTATGCATGCTTTGGGCAACTGTCTTATGTGATAAGTTGTCCAGTGTTTTCCTTTGCGCACTCCTAGTAATAAAGAGTGTTTTTACTTTCACGCAGGTAGTGAGGCAATTTTTGGGGTTAATGCTTAATGGTTTGATATGTGCCAACACTATAGAAGGCACTACTTTGACACTTACCACTAGAAAACAGGCCTCAACGATGTGAACCTTAAAGTGTGTGTAACCATGGGTGTTCATAAGACTAAACCCATTTCTTGAAATTTCCAAATTGATTCTGAGTTCGGGGCCATTCAAAAATTAATTATCTTGGTTAAACACATAACCGTGTTGATGCTCCAAAAGATCCACCTTCTTAATTTTTGTAGAGAAACTGCAACGAGCCTCAAATCTCTTTTTGATTGTTGGTAATAACTTAAAAGGTACAAGGGCTGTATGCGAGCCACAAGTCAAATGAGTTATTTTAATTCACTGTTTTAATTGAATAGAGTCTCAATGTACAATCTATAATCATACGCGTTGCTGGCTGGTAAAACTAGTTTTTGTTTTGAAATGATATTCACCTTTGTGAATATCGAATGTAGTAAGGTGTTGACGGAAGCGATTTGATCTATCAAGTGAAAGCGCCACCATCGAGTTTATGTGGACTGTCGATATATAAATTTTCTTGACTGGTAGCGGTAAATTCGATTGGAGAATCATCGGTGTGGAAAGAGACAGGTTTGTACTAGATCCTTTGTCCACTTTCGAGACTGGTTAGTGTCGGTGGACTGGTAAAGATATTGAGTTCACAGCTGACACATTCGTAAGACTGGGGATTTAGGAAAGACATTTAACTGTAAATATCTAACGTTAAGCTAACTGTTTGTGTGTGCCGTAGACTTAGTTGAAGTTTTTGATAGCAACTATACGTAAAATCTTTACTATAATGTCACCCACGGGCTGGGGATAGACGCTACCAGTAGAGATGAACATTTATGAGGGTAAGCGTAGTAGAATATTGACAGCGTACGTTGAATTTGGACTTCAAACAGATTAGTTTTATGTTAGAAACGATCTATAGACTTAGTTCACTAGATATCGTCAGAAGCTGTCTATTTAATGAAATGGGGACAATTTCTACTCTTTTGGTCATAATTTTGTGTATTCGAATGTAACTCCAGAATTCCTTTTAAACGACTCTATTTCGTTTCGGGTCTTGACCTAGTCTTAGATAGTTAATTAATTTGCAGGCGTGATGTACTCCTTTAATATTTGATCCACGCTGTTAGCGTCTACCCTGTTGTACCATATAATATTTAGCCCTCAGTTTATTGTGGTAAAATAACAAGGCTATTGGAATTCAGAGAGAG
Organism: Timema monikensis; assembly: GCA_902151445.1. Taxonomy (NCBI): domain Eukaryota; kingdom Metazoa; phylum Arthropoda; class Insecta; order Phasmatodea; family Timematidae; genus Timema; species Timema monikensis. Next base: position 30,935 of record CABFVZ010004553.1, on the reverse strand, counting down.
CTATTTCCCATTGTTAATTGAGTTTGAGATGGTAATATAGTTGAGTGGTGAAATGTGTGATGTTATTTTTAGGATATATCCCATCGAGTGTGTAGCATGTCACTCAGATAGATTGGACAGTTACAATTAAAATATTCAATAGTTTAATGATTTATGCAAGAAAGAACCTATATTTACACTTTTTTTAGTCCACTCCGAAGATGCAGTCTAATAAAATTACGTTTCTCCCTACATGCAAACACGTGGTTGGCCAAAAATATTATCTTTTGATAAATACTGGAATAGTTATCAAAGAAGAGGACGGATATTATCATGGTTATGAATAGAATGCTTTAACGCATTGCGTCTCCCATTGGATGATGTTAGATAATTTCATATACGCTTGCCATTCTGTTGACAAGAACATATAGTAAAATACATCTATATCATAAATTCTTATAAAAATAATAACGGATTTTAAATAACATGATTAAAACAGATATATTTGTATATATGATGCTTTGGTGTTTACTCACCTCTTCAAGATGTCGATAGATTCATTTGTCGCACATGTGAAGCACTAAACTATTCAATGATGGCCGCCACACGTGCTATCGTAACGAGATCAGTTGGAGAGAAGAAATGCGTCCATGCTTCGACGCAAAGACCTGCGGCTCATCAACGACCCTGGTGGTAAACCAAGGAAACTGGTTCCTTCCCTTTTCCCGAAAGTGATTCTTTCTTGTTAATTTTTCTCTCTCTCTCTACCTTCGCCTGCCTCTCCCGTTTCTATGGTCCCATGTTTATCGTCCTTTCCGCTTTCTTTTATTCGTATCGGGTTGGGAACTATATAAGGACCCACGTCGTGAGTCACATTATAGCCAGTTTACTGTATCCCTGCATTAAAGGAAGGACTCCATCATCGTCACGTCGACCATGAAGTCTGAGACGTCAGATACACCGCGTCGTAGACAGGATGACGCATTTAAACTCCACCTATGAAACCTAGGCCGTGGGGTTCACCGCAGCTACGGATGGAACCACAGACTTCGGTTTATTGAGTAATGTAAAGTATTCGACGAGTCCTTATGACTTATAATCTAATTTTTGTTATAAAGATGAGCAATATCTGTCTGCACCCCTTTTAGTTTTGGTTTAATGTCTTTTGAATTGATAATATGTCTAGTCGACAGTTAATCAACGTCAAGTTTTGTTGACTAGCTAAGTCAAAACTTTATCTATTTGATTAAATATAGTGTCTTTCAGAGTGCGGGACGACTCTCTTGCTTGTTTTTCAAATATTGTAGTTCAGTTCTGTAGACTATGTTTATATGTATATATATATATCTTTCAGACTTTACATCATGAGCCTCTGGCGTAGAAAGTTATAATGTCTTAGTTAAAGACTTATAAACTTCCACAAGTTCCTATTATCTGTTTTGAATCAAAATTTGTCATGACACCTTGTACGTCGTGAGCATCAGTTCTATTTATGGATGGCTACCCCCAGGTTGTCAGTATTTGTTTTCCTTATTACATTTCAGTTAATACAAACCAGTATTTTGGGTTAGTCAAGTAGTCACGCTTCCCGTTCAGTATTAGTTTCGGTGCGCTACCCAGGGAACTGCACTAGAGACATAGTGGGGTCCGCGCCAATAATACCATTTTCTTTTTGCCTTTCGATCGATTCGTATTGTTTGTTTTGTTCTTGATGCACTTGCTGTTAGAATTTTATGTACTATTGGATGCCCTGGTAGTACCAAATGGGAATGTTACCAGCCATAGTATTTTGTTGACACCTGTTTCTTAGCCATCAACTGCTGTTATCAACAGCTTTTTATCCAAAATGTTTAAAGGATACTATTTTCAAGGCCCTATCAAGCAAAACTGATAAAAGTTCATGTACTTCTTGTTCTACCATTTTTTTTACTAATTATTTAAATGTTCTGCTTTTTAGAAATACTTCTACCTGTGGCCTGGCGACTGTACGGCACTTGTAGTCACAGTCTCAATTCTCAAGCCTAACTGTTTTGGATACAATTCATATGCATATCCGTCTTTATTATTGTAAAACCATCATTTACTTAATTATGTATTATTCTATTAATAAATTTATATATTGTTTAAAAGGACTTCTTTTCTATTATAATGTGTGTAACCTGTAGGAGTAAAGACTTACAAACTGCCCTGCGCAGATCTTGTAGTTCCTTACAAGTGGTCGCTTTGCTAAGTGATGTAAAAACTGATCCATGTACGGCGCTGACGTAAATAGCCAGAATCCAGGAATTAAACTTGGTGGGGTAACCTTCCACAGTACGTACACATTCCTTTTGGTGACTTTACCTTTAACACTTAGTATTTTATCAAATTTAAAAGTTTCGGTAAGACGTACGTGGTGGAATTTGGGTTGGTAAAACGTCCTCTCCACCTCCTCACCACCAAGATCGGTCAAACTATAGACGACGAGTTGTCGCAATACAACGCTACTGACTTTTAACATTTCTTTGGTCCAAATGCCCTTTTAAAAGAGCATTTAGGATTTTCTAATACGCACCGTGTCCCCGACTCTGAGTATTGGCTTAATATGTGAGTTTGGGTGCTGGTTACCATTCAGGCTACCTCTGAATTGAAGTACGTTGGTTTCTGAAACGTCAGCAGGCTCCATCTTGATACTAGATTGTTTAGCAACCTTGTAGGCATCAATGGGGTTAGGAGGATGTCTACATAGTGATACGTGCTTTATTTGGTAAATTTAATATTTATCACCACGTCTTACTACCCGTTCGGGTTATACGCTTTAAGTACTAATTACTTTAATGGATTTAGGTATTGGGAAGGTTTAATTAGAGGAAGAGAACCCGCATTTGCGTGGAGGAAGAGTGGAAAACCATTTAGGAAAAACCACCCCCAGTTCACCTGACAGAGATTCGAACCTAGATCTCCCCGTCCTCAGCAGTCGAGCTCAACACGACAAGCGCGTTAGCCAACTACGCCACCAAGGCGGGTTTATTTGGTAAAGTAGTGTCTCATGCGCCCCTTTAGAATTATATTGAATCGTTTCACGGCATTGGTCTTCAAACCCGGATTATGGATTTTGTAGTAATACACGCCTTCTTTATTGAGAAATTAGCTGAACTAGTCGGGTCGTGAACTCATTTGCCTTGCCCGTTTGTGAGCTTAGAGTTTTACGTCCGTTATGTATGGAAATATGCAGAAAGGCGTAAGGTACAGGGCCCGTTATTCGTCCCCGCGCCTAATTCCATCTCCCTGGGTTTCTCGTCCGGTAAGTGCTGCAGCATGGCGGAAGCCAGTGTTAAACCTCGCCAATGACGCATTAGCGAGTCTGTAATGAGCTTGTAGCTATGTGTTTGTTTTTGCGTGAGCTATTTTTATTTCCATTTTTTGTAAATGTTCGAGTAATTGTTTTGTCCACATTTCCAAGGCCATATCTCTTACTAAGGTATGTAAATAAATCACTATATATCTGTAATATATAGCCAATGATGTCTATTTTTACAATGCGTAGGCTACAGGACAAGAAACAAAGCGTGTTTTGAGAATCATGTCACCATATTGTTTGTGTACACTGGCCCTGATTTCGTCCCCTATGTGAGCCCCAAATTTCATCCCAGGGACGAAATTTAGAAATGTCTCAGTTGGTATAGTATTTTTTATTGGTGTGTTTCTATATGGAGAAACGTAAGCAGTGGAGCAAGAAATCTATGATAGAAGCCATAAAAGCTGTAAGGGATAAAGAGATGGGATACAAAACTGCCGTAAAAGCGTTTAACATACCAAGAGCAACTTTGAAGGACTATGTAAAGTCTGGTGTTCAAGCTGAAGAATGTGTGAAAAAGAAAATAGGAAGAAAACCTACTTTAACTGAGTAGGTTGAAAAACTGCTGGTCGATTATTGTATGTAAATGCAAAGGAACTATTATGGAACGACTCTGACAGATCTTAAGAGGATGGCTTTCCAGTTAGCTATCAGGAACAATCTTTCTCACCCTTTTACTACAGAGAAAGGACGGGCTGGCCGAAGATGGCAGCGTCTTTTCTTGAAAAGACACCCACATCTTTCTGTTAGAAAACCACAAAATCTATACCTGGCTAGAATTCAATGATTCAAACGTGAAAATGTTCAGAAGTTTTTTTCCATATACAAACAGGAGCTAGAGAAGGATAATTCTGATTCTTCTAGATTATTTAATGTTGTACAGCATAAAACGACTAAAATAATAACAGCCAAAGGGAAAAAAGAAGTCCACAAGCTGGCTTCTGCAGAACGAGGAGCAACCATCACTGGAGTCTGTTGCATATCTGCAGAAGGGCAGTTCGTTCCCACCATGTTAATATTTCCTCAGAAGCAGTGGCAGGTGCTCCATCTAGCACCTCCTGGTTCGATAGGTGGTGTCTCTGAAAGTGGTTGGATCAGTGGCCCCCTTTTTTCCAGGTGGCTGGAACATTTTTATTGTCAAAGTGAGGCCAACTAAAGAAAACCCAATTGTTCTTGTCTTAGATGGCCACTATTCACACACTCGCAACATCCATCTGATCAAGAGAGCCCGAGAAACTGGCGTCTCAAATGTTTGCCTGCCTCCACACTCTACAGCCAAGATGCAACCTATGGATATGTCTTTCATGTTTCCTCTTAAGACATACTATGCAAAATCTGTTGAGAATTGGCTATCAAATAATCCGAACCGTATTGTCAGAAAGCTTCAGGTTGCTTCACTGTTTAGGAAAGGCTATGTACAAGCTGCAACCCTGGAAACAACAATCAACGGGTTCAGGAAGACAAGACTCTATCCTTTCAATCCAGATATTTTCTATGAAACCGAATTTGTTTGTTCAGTCAACTGGGAATCAATCCGTCCCTGTGCAGAGTGCTCGTCCAGAGCATCCTTCAACATCTAGAGCTCCGATGACACAGGACGTTACATCGTTTGGTTCTTTAACACTTGGATTGTCTTTGCCAACACTTGAAGATCAACACCAGCTTTTCCTTTAACATGTGGACTCTCTTTATCCCAGAAAATATCCCCAAAGGTAGTTAGAGAAGTTCCAGCAATTCTGCCTTCAACCTCAAACAGGCGCGGTGAAACGTTTCTAGTGACAGGAACCCCACACAAAGAAAATTTTCAGGAGGCTACAGAGAAAAAACGCAAGGCAGAAAATATTGAAGAACAACCACCAAAGAGTTGTCGAAAGAAGCTTCCATTTGCTTCCTGTTCCCACCTTTTGACTAAGACATTGGATCCTAAAATAACCGAGGAAGTGTCAAAAATATCCTTTTCAGCTCTTAAAAGATCCAAGACCACCACCGCAACTTCGTCATCAGCTCCTGGAAAACTATCATCAGTTTACAAAGCTTCCTCGTCAAGTTCCCAACCCTCCATATCAGATACTCAGAAAAAGAAGTCTGCTCGCCAATAGAAGCGAAGGAAGCCAGCCATTCCTTGATACTTCAAGTGACAGTTCTTCTTATGATGAGACCCAATTGACGATGTCGATTGTAAATTTTGTGGGAAACCATTTTCTGGTGTCAAATGCGGCGAGAAATGGATCTCATGTGGGAAGTGCTACCAATAGTGCCACGAGTTGTGCACGTCTTGTGAAATAAAGAAACATTTTATCTGCGACAGCCGTTTGGATATGTGATTGATTATATAATAAGATGATAAGCTATTTTTCGAAAGCAAATATTATTTTGTAATAGAAGGCAATGCTTTTGATTCTTTTACTCATACCTTTGTATATTTTTTTCAGTAAATAATTAATTTAGCATTTCTTCATATTCTTTGTGTCTCAGACTTGTTTTTACATGCTATCTGAACATAGTTTAAAATGAAACAGAGGGGACGGAATCAGGGCCACTTTTTTGAATAATTGGAAAGTTCATTTTTGTGAATTTATGCTTTACCCATTTTTTTTGGTTCAGTTGTTTCATGTTTCACCAAGTGAACCATAACAAAATGTTTAAATTTCCTAACTGCATTAGTTTCAGATCTCATACTCTAAAGATAAAATCATAATAAGCAGAAAACAAGTGGGGGACGATATATGGGCCCCCTACCTTACCTCAAAGCACTCCCCGTCTAGGAGGGAAGCGGACTCCCTCAGGACATCTTGCTAAACACGTCCATGACAGTGATCAAATATACGGCACCATCATTGTATTTTTCTGAGACTTCTATATCATTGATATCGGCTTGCCATATATCGTCACTATTTGACACCATGTACTTGTTGCGTGGAATTTTTTTTTTATCATGGGCTTATGCACAGTATAAGTATATTGCACACGAAGCCATTCTCGTACTTTGGCCGAACTATTCTTGGACGCCTATATCTATATGATCGTCGTGGAATTGAATTGATAGTCTAGAAAATCTATCTCAATGGCCTGATCACGAAGCATCTACAAATGCTCACCATTGGTTGTGTGCTGTGCCAAGCTCTGAATTTCTCATAGCCATCTAGGCAAAGTTTAAAGCATAAGTACGCCTATTAGTCTTTTTTTACAAGATGAAGATTTGGATATTGCCTGAGCACAGAGCTATGATACTGTTGTCCAAGAAACAATATTGCAATTTCTAGAATATGCTGAAGTGAAATTTAAAAATATATTTGTTGTAGCTAAGCTAAAAGCTTCCCGTTTGAGTTTGGATACCTCGCCAAGCCGGATGCGAAACACAGAGGTGCTATGTGGAAACCGAAGGTCCCTAAGAATATTTTCGGATTTCTATATATATATATCCTTTTTGGACAGTTTCTTTTTGTAAATAAAGTAACGGTTTACTTTTCATAAGGCAGTTCTTATGTCATTCATGTGTCTTTTGCCACCTAAATAAAAATTAACACCTTCTGAAACGGATGAAGAATCTATGAAGCTATTAGTAAACAGGTACTCCTAGGATGATAGGTGCAATGAAGACAGTGCTTTAGGGGAGTTGAGCGTCTGGTACAGGTCCCTTGCATCACAAAATAAGACGGCCAATAGTGCCCTTGAAGCCCTGTTCACGTGTGACAAGGACAAGCTTCTGGCTATTTATGCCCCACTTAGAGTACTTACATCAACCATGCCAGTGACAACTGCTTCAAATGAGCGTTCGTTTTCGACACATACTTAAGAAACTCGACAGGTGAAGGCCAGTTGAATCGCTTAGCACTGCTCAATATTCACAGCGATATTACTATCACACCGAATGATGTGATAAATACATTTCCCACAAGTCCACAAAGGCTGGACTTCCAGTTGTATTATAATGTATAATTTAATCTTACATATATGTTCAATTTGTTATGTATCATTTGACATTTGTGTAAGCTATATAAAAATACCCTCTAAAAATGACTTATTACCTTATTTCCCACATAGTAATTCAGTGCCCAACTAAATGTGCCAGAATGGCCATGCTAATTATTTAGTCATGTAATCATGTCATTGAAAAAAGTAGGTGGTCAACATGCAATCACGAGTATTTTCGAGGCCAATTCATAGTTCCTAAGCCTATTTTCAACCCGAATTTTGAAAAAATAAAAATCTGGAGGTGGGCCTCAAGACCTCCGGTAGCTAACCTTCAATTAAATAATCCATTAAATAATGCTTCTGATCCAATACCTTGAAGGTGGCTCTAGATAATCCCATTCACGCTGCATGACCTGCCCAACTTAACCTGCAAGATTTTATTGCCATAATAAAAACTGTTGATGGATACAGGGTATGCAGCTCATCATTATGTAGCATCCTCTATTCCCCGCTATATTAATTCCTTTTTGGACCAAAACACATATATTAGATGGTACAAATACTATCAACAATATGTTATATTTATAGTTATGTTCAAACAAAAGGTTCCAGTGAACAGGTTTCCTTTCATATATTTACAAACAAAAAGCTTCATTTTAAAAATAGGTACAACAAATATTTTCAAACAAAGGATTACATTTAAAAAGTTTTCATTTTTGAATGGAATGATTAGGTAGATGAAAGATTGCACTGGAAAATAAAAATATATAAATAATATATCCAGGGCACATAAAATAAAAGATTAAAAAATTGTTTTTATAGAATACAAAAAAAAATGAAAAAATATATTTAAAATCTTTGAAGAATATTATGTCAGTGGAATTGTCTTTCGTAAAAAAATAATGAGCCCGTATAAATCAGCACCATTTTAGTCATGGTGAGCGCGTTTGCATACTCAAACGTCAAAGTATTATAATCGTCAGTAATATGTTTTTTGGTGTACACTGGACGCTAGATTTTAGTATGTGGAACGGTACATACATTAGCCAGACCACTTTTAAAATCTAATGTGGTATTTATATTTTTCTTTCCTCAGCCTGTTCGCTGACCATCACCTTCAGAACGTCAAAATTAACTTCATTCCGGTTGCCATAATTTATTATGATCCCGCGAAGCTTGCATGCCGTTTTTGTTTTGGTAGGATATCCACCAATGCAAACTGGATACACGTAATTCTTACTGCCACCGGATACAAAGGCGCTAATATAGTTCCTGGATAATAACCCTGAAGTCCGTAGGTGAAATTACTCAAAATTTATCCAGTCAGTGGACACTAATCCAAGGGGCATTCCGGAGAGTAGTATGCTATCAATATCAGGATACAAAACGCGGTCCTCTAATTTCTCAATAATTCCGTAAGAGTGCAACCTAGCCATAGAAGTCGTGAAACATGCCACTTGTACACTCGTGTTAGGCTGAGGACGCAACCCGTTAAGCAAATCTTTGTAATTGAGGCACATAACATATTAATTAACATCAATGACACTATCCACGGCGATGTACGGATCTGTTAGGTAATTGATAGTTGCTGACAACGATTACGTGTGTTAAATCGATTCTTTGCTCAAACATTCCCCATAGTAAATTTAAAAATAGTTTAGCCATTGTATGGAGACCTGAGGTTTTACAAATAATATCTAAATCGAGTTTTACCCTTCCATATTTCATAATTTTTAATGTAAGCTAGCTTCTTCTCTTGGGAACTACACCATTCTGGACATCCTCTGGCTTCATGTTTGACTTTTAGAAAATCATCAATGTACCCGTGAAACAATCCACCAGAACGTATCTGACGCTTTTACATAGATACATTGTACTCCCAAACTTAATTACCTGCTTCAACCTTTGGCAATGGCTTTGCAGCTCTCGTAAATCCACCAGACACCTATCAGTAAACGATCTTTCATGTCATCATGCTGACATTCATCAGAGTTTATCTATTACGCGGCTTTCTGGCGCAGAATCAACATGAATTTGCCATGCTTCCATGTCAGCAAAACGAGTATGAATAAATCTTGTGGAGGTGTAACATTAACTTTGGCAATGCATTCTACTTGATCTATGGGCGGACACTTTGGTTCCAAGGTAATTTTGGGGTGACTGATGGGCTATTTCTTGTATTTGCGAACGTAAGAATACCATGAACACATATCCTAGTAATTGATAATTTCTCCACGATAAAGGTCTACTTTGTCGAAAAGATTGATACAATTTGTACGTCCACCAAAGAATGCATTAATGGGACTAAGTGGCTTCTTTCTGTACACATATTATTGGATCACTAATTGTTTCAACTCATTGTTGGTGCATTTGCTCACATTGAACATGCACTCCCAAATTTCTAAAACCATTTAGCCGGCATTCTTAAACTTTGCCACGCAGTACATGGTTGCTTCATAACGCGTCTCCATGGGCTCGTGGCAACTGTTTTTGATGAGGATTGTCCTGTCAGGATAACACAAGGAGTACCCTTGTCCATAACAGCATCAAGAATTGTAGATGGTTATGGTATCCCAAGCTTTAGCAAACCATCTACGTATCAACCAAACACAAATTCCTTACATCCGTTGCCCACATGAAAAAGATCGACTTGACTCTGGTGGGACTCCCAGCTAAGCCATTGTTCGCCTACGTATGACTGATGGTCTGTGCATCGGTAGTAATTATTAGGGACATACCGATGGTATCCTACCTCCTTAAGGTGACTCCAGCGATAGACAAACATGGCCACTACGGTGATCGTACACGACTCTCAGAAAGGATCCACCTCGGTTTTTGCCATGAGCATGTTTCTAAGATTTAAGCAGGCCTTCGACAGGATCTCTACATCGTTCACGCAATTCTGTTCCAGCTCACGGTTGAAATCAAATAAATAGTTTTCTTTGAACAGAATGTCATCTCACACCTCAAAGTTCTCCCTTCTCTCAACCAACCTTTCACCAATGCTGTAGTCCTTCTTTGGGGGCAAAGAACCGCTATACAACACGTATATTTTTTATTGAAAAGTATGAGAAATATCCATTGAGCAATTACTTGTCCAAGCCGAATATCTTTGGCATTTTGGACAAAACTCTCTGCTAAATGTTAAGTGAGTCAATAAAATGTAATGGGCCGTACCACATGGACATGATTTTCCCACCTTTCATTATAAGCTTTGAAGTTCATTTCCTTACCTCTAGCATATGATTTAATATAAATTTTGAATCATAGCCCTTGGCATTATGAGCTTGGAAGATGGCATTCTTGAATTTGTTTAGTTTTATTTGCTCAAGAAAACCGATATGTTGTGTCATTGTGGTGTCACCCTTGAATAAGCTATTTCTTTTACCCCACAATCAGTACAATTATGATCATTTCCCTCAACATGAAAAATTTCCCTCAACTTGAAACATGTCTACAAAACACAAAGATTGGGTCCGCGCAGGTATGTGTTGACCGTACCCTGAAAAATAGTTTCTTGTCTAGACTCAAAATCATAGAATACAAACAGGATACTGCTTTTGTCCAAAGATGGTTTACATCATGTGGCAGAAATGACCAATTGGGTGATGAGTATCCTCTACTCTACAAAAATTTTGGATAAACTCTGTAAATATTCTAATCTTATTAAACCGAAAAATGGCCCACAGACCTCGTACATATTTTTGGCATTGCAAAACAACAGGTTATTCCTGTAAAAACCAGGGCATTTATGATTTTCTAAGCCACTCATAACTTATATATTCAGCTTTGAGTTTATGAATATGGTGACCCTGTTTTATTTTTTCGAAGGTGTTCGCGTCCATGCATCCCGGTTCTCGTATAACCTCCCATTCAGCCTTTTCAACGACCAATGCATGGGCAAGGTAGAGTGTGTCATCACCATTTTGAATCGTAATGATCCCTCTGTTTTGTCGGCTGTTTGTGGCAGTGGGGGAAATTTATCACATTTACCTGAGGCTCTTTAAAGTGGTGCAACTTGACATACAACGGGGCTGGTGTGAGGAACGTAGCATTGCTTTGAAGCACTATTCCTACATTTTCTAGCATAACGCTCTGCGTTGTCTAATAAGAGCCCTTCTTTATATTATGCATTGACTCAATGATCTTGGAGACGGATGAGCAAAACATTAATTTGTTCCTCAAACCAGTTCTGAGCATCATGACCACTCTCTGGTTTCCCCAATCGTATGACTAAGTCAGGGCCCACGTAATAAAATCGCCTCAATTGTTTGATTCTCTCCTCAACGATACGAAGAAAGACGCGTAAAGGGAAGATTCCATCTACCTGATCTAGCGGGCCACTATTCCGAAAGGAGGACGTTTGAGATGCTGTTGAGGGACCAGAAGTCACAAAGACTTCCCTCAAATGGTCTCTTCCCCTAACGTCACCTGGGAGTCTCTCCAAACGGTGTCAGTTCGGTTGTTGTTGGGTGCACCTGGGCTAGTAGAAGCCATCTCCATATAATCTGTAACAAACGTAGAAAATAAAATTAAAAAAATATATTTTTTTAATCAAGAAAATGATCATATAAACCACCAAAATACTCACCGAACGTAAAATACTAATTTAATTTATATTTTGTTCTGAAGCAAGAGGGACCATGCTGACTATAGCGGTGAAACAATTGGGCGTTCGTATTACTTGATACTCATATGGAATTGCGAGGTCACATTACATACCGTACCCGATTTTTGGTAGTTTTAAAAAACATATGTATTTATTACAATGTTGGAATATTTATAATTAAATGCATATACTAATCAATTAATTTTAATTGCTCAATTTGACAACTGTTTTATCTGTTAGTATTTTATTCTAAAGACTTACTAAACACTTTGGTCAAAATATACTATTTCAACTTATTTAATTGGTAAGTTCTTATTATATTATCAATCAAACGTTTAATCGCTTTAAAGCAATAAAATGATGAGTTCACCTTTGGAGACGTCAAGCTGATCAGGGGCCATAAAAATGTCCCCAGCTGGAACTGGGGGCGTTATGGACGGTGGTGGTGTAGTGTGACCATTACTTCCGTAGGCACCTGTTCTTTTACTAGGGAGATATGTCCGATAAGAGGTGTCTCAGGAATAGGGGACATCATATGCCAACCCAATGTATCCGAAACAAACTTTGTACTAGTACGACCAAATACTAAACAACACACATGTAATCTTATTTTTAGGGCAAACTCTTTTGTAAATGGTCCTGAAATGAGAACATTAATAATTCCCAATCTAGCATATAAATAAAAAAATGTAAAATAACAATTTAGCATACAAAACAAAATATTATTATTTATATTTGAAACAAAAATTAATTTAAAATTTACCATATGAAATAAATAATAATAATTCATAATTCAGCTTATTTAAACAACTTACCAGGGATATTCGTCCCATTTAGCACTTTGCTACAATTCTCCTTCAAGATCGACAACTTCATGTGCTGTCAACAGAAATTATTTCAAGAATGAATAAATGTTCACATTTCACCGTATATATATATAAGCACATGAAAAAAATTCACCGGGCATGTCAGACATGTTTAATTTTTCTGTTAAGTCATTTCTACAATAATAACCATCAAACTGGTGCCAGAATTACGGCAACAGAGTTCCGCACAGTACAGACCATACTTGTTCCAACTTGTCCAACAACAACCCCATGACGTTTTGGAAAAACACATTCCGACACAGGCAATACCATAATTGTGACACCTTGCTATAAAGTATGTCACTAAGTTCTATTTTTAGGGCACGAAGGAAGGTCGCATTACTAGGGGTTGAAATTTCCATTGACGTCAGCGGGAAAGTCACAGACCAACATTCACCAACAAGTACAACGGATAAAAACTCCATTTCGATGGAAATAAACCATGGCGACATTCAAGGAGGGAGAGAAGACACCAGGTTGTTACACCCCATGTTGTCATGGAAATAACCAAAGGGGAAATGAAGGAGGTAAAAGAGGGGTGAAGAAGGCAAAATCCAAACAACCAGGTCAGTGACCCCCATCGAAACGGAAAAATACCAAGAAGAAGGAGGGGGGAAACTCAACTGACTTGAGCAAACTTGTCCACATGACCTCACCCATTCCGATACACCACAAGAAGGGGAGGAAGGGATGACGTCACCGGGGAGAATCCATTGCCACATAGAAGGGGGATATGGAGTAGCTACGCGTATAGATAAAGTATTGTGTGGGCTCAAGTCCCACTCTAACTACGTTGATATTGAGCGAATCAAAATATTGTATTTACATTGAATTAATTAATTGCCCCAATGGGTACTAAGACTCAGTACATTCTTTTTAAAACTAAATAAGTAAATGATACATATTTTGGGAAATATTTTTTTTTAAATTAAACTTGAAAATAAGGAGTTTTATTTTAATTTTTATTATAGCTGTTAAATCAATCAATTATTAGTTCAGCAAACTGCTGATAGTTAAGTAGAAATCGCAAGCTATTGTTGATAATATAAAACATAAAGTGTATTTAATTTAAAAATAACACACTTTAAAAAAATTATATTTGTTTTATATTTTTTAATATTGCAGATTTATTTTGTTGTTGATCACATATTTTAGGGGCGAAAGGGGATGGGCTTTTGGCTTTGTAATGTCAAATGTCACTTCACGGATTCCCTATAAGGCGGCACTCTTCATGTACAGTACATTTTATCAAAATACGAGAGTGCGCCATCCATAACTATATTGATTGATAAGCGCGTGATCTTGTGGTAAAGTTCCCACCACAGGACCCATTGTGCGTGGCTTCAAACTTAGGTAGGGTTGATGGTTTTTTCTTGAGCGATAACAATCCTTAGCGCAACTTCCTCTGAAAGGGAAGTAAAATAATCTTTGGAGGTATGTGAAAACCCTTTCCCGGCAAAATTGGTAGATCATTTCATTCTCGATCATAGAGATTCTCGTGCGTTGACATAATCGGTCGGTTCACAAAGTGCACGTTAAATACCTAAAGTAATATTATGAGTCAAATAAATATTATTTTCATTAAGTTTTAAAGATAGCGATATTTTGATTTTAATTAATTAAAATACGTTATGTTTGAGAATTTATCATTTATAACGATGAAGAGAGATATTTAATCAAATAAGCGTAAAACGCTCATCTAACATCTCAAAAGTTCACATGCGACCTTAGGGTCACAGGCTCATCATCTCTGGTCTATATAGTTTGTCACACCAGCATTAGACTGGGTTGTTGGTAGCGTTAAGGTTGGGGCTCGATTTCCTGTTGGATGTGTTAGTGGTGATTTTCTCCCTCACGAAAATACAATTATATTTCCTCTGAATGCTAATGTAAATATACTCACACTTTAGCATGCAAAACAATATGGATAAACTTATTTTCCAGATATATTTCAATAAATCATTGTTTTATTTTTATAACACTTAAGTACATTTATTATTTAGTGTTTCAAATAAGATTTATTTTTGATGGCTAATTATCTACAAAAAATATCTACAAAGATCCTAACTTTTGTTCATCCTCCGTGTCTTACAATCTGGCCTGGCTATTCTTATACAAATTGGATGGAGATGAAGAAGGTAGAATGTAGATGAATTGTGGCCACATTTATGTGGAGGGAAAATGAGAAAGCATTTTAAAAAATACACTGAATATACCCAATCGGGATTAGAATCCTAATCTCCTCTAAACCGGAAAAATAGACATGATGAACCCAACGCCTTTCAAATCAGGTGTTAATTTCTTATCAAATTTAAATATTAGTGTTTTTAAAGCTGTGATTGGTTTTATAATAGATATACCAGTATACCAATAAAATAAGTTGTTAAAAGAAATTTTGATATTCAATTACTTATTTTCAACGCATTTGGGATGAAAAAAACAGCTGATTAGCAAATTGGGAATAAACATTGACCTCCCAATTCAGAACTAGACGTGTTAACCTCTCGTCTCACTGTACCAGTTATTCTACAAATAGTTCTAATTAAATAATGATTTCATCTTCCTTGCACGAATCTCGGTGGAAAGAAGGAGCTAAGAACTAGATTGAGACCATTAAAGATCTATAAAATATTACTTGGTAGTTGAATCTGTCAACATATTGTCCGAGGTTTGAGTGTTATGGAACGTAACAAAGAACACCTTGAGTGATATGACCAAAACCTATTGAATATTATTTTCTGTTAATTTATGCCCTTTTAAGTTTGAGGTTGTGGATTACTAGTATGGAATTGTTTCTTAAACGTTGGATGTCTCTGGAAGCTATTTAGATGATATATCTTTATGGTGACTAAAAGCATTTTTTCATAATTGAATATCAAACTTTACAAACAATTCACAAGGTATACATTAACACCAATGCTATAAAAATAATAATTAACCTTAAGCTATTCTGCTTTACTGTATAGGTATTCATTTTTAATTTATAATTTGGTTGAGTGTACCCATTATTCAAAATGTAAGTGGGTACAATGCACCCATGTACCCTCCTGTAATTGTTTTTTGTAATTACAGCAGAAAGTTCTAAGTTATTTGAAATTTATTTTTGGGATTTTGAAACTTCATAGCTGCCATTCTCGTGATAAATGTTCCAGTGGGTCTATTCTCTTCTTCAAGAAGGCGGAACCCTTTTGTGTTACTTGCCTTAGCTCTCTCGGCTAAAGCGCGATTAGCATTCTATTATCAATTATATCTACTTTACCTATTATTTTAATAATATTTATACAATGTATCCCCAGGTGTGACTATACATGGCCCACATTGTATCATCTGAAAGCAAAGAACTAGCTTACTGTATCCCCCCGCAAAAGCTCAACGGGCCGACGCTGCCGAGTATAGAAAAAAGAGGGAGGGTGCAGGAGTCGAATGAAAATAATGTGGAAAGAGGAACGAAAGAATGTTATGAATGAAGTATAGAAATAGGAAGTGAGAGTTTATTTTTATCTTAGTGAGCTCACAATGAAGTCTTTACGTTTTCCTTTCATAAAAATAGCCATGTGAGTCAAGTCTGCGAGCGAGCGGTTTGGGCAAGAAAGAAATTAATGAAACGTAGCTGATCCATGACGGTGGGAGGTGACGTGTCTGACGTCATCAAGTACCTTTAGTGACTTTCTCATGGATCACTATGACGGAGAGTACTGATCGGGAAAATAACACAAGGACAGGGATTTGAACTCTGGGACCTGACTTAACGAGCCATTCTGAATATTGTTATTGTCAATGTGCCATTTAACTATATCAAACCCGCAACAGTGGACACGTGTATTAAATATCAGTATCATCTAGTCTTGTTTACTGGTGATAGGAATATTAGGGTTTGAATCTCGACTGGGTGCCTGAGGGTGGTTTTTTCAAATTGTTTGATTACGCTCCCTCTACGGGAATCAAAATACAATACCTTTGAATCCTGCCATCCTCATCTATATCTCATTAGGGTAGTTATAATGTGTACATCATGGACAGACAGTAAGACGCAGTGAATAAAATAATATATCAACATCCAAGTATACTAAAGTAGCTTAGTATTTTATTTAGTGTATTTAACATGCAGACTGATCATATCAACATACGACTCACAAACTAGCCTAATTATAGAACACATATCTATTCCTAGATTAGTTTAAAATAAAGATGCAAATCAGCTGCGCTAAGATATCGGGATGTGGCTGGCTGTACCATGATTTTCTTACAAATTGACATTTTAGGCACATTTTAGAAAATACAAACATATTTATTTCTATAAATAATGGTAACATTTAATATATAATTAGTTTTATTTTATAGGTATTGATGATATTAATCAAAAGTGACAGCTTCAGATCACATGACTTGACGTATGAACATGTAAAATTAGATACAGTAGTTCTAACTTTCAGATATGTCCAGTCTTAAGAAGCATGGAATCTCCCTCTTCGCAAATTAGGGCACTTTCTTAAAAAAATTATACATCTTTCATTCCGATTCAATCCGTTTAGTTAATTTATGAGTATAATTTGAATGGCTCCAAACATGCAGTGAAAAAATATTTTTTATTGAGCCCTGGAGAAAGGTAGTATGTTTTAAAGTAAGGAAACGAGAGTGCAGCATCTTTCAATGTAATGTTCTAAAGCAGTATGGCATACAACGTGGGGCACGCGTAGCCCTGAGGGTAAGAAAAGAAATCTTAGGGGGTACGTAGAATTTAAATACATATTTATATGTTTTAGAATATGTATAACTTGCAAGGGCGAAGAAAACTAGTTTTTCTTGAAGGGTTCTGCTCAAGGGTGCAGAAAGTTGGTGGTTGGGAGGGTCCAGCCATCCCCTCCACCAGTGGCTCTTAAAAGGGGTGAGCTCAACAAGGTAAGAGAAATGGGGTCTGAGGGCACTCCTCCAGAAAAAATTAAGTTTTTGATGATTCTAGAAACTATTTTAACGGGACTTTTATGCTATTTTGACCAATTTTTAAGGAAGTAACTATTATATCATTTTCAATATCAATTATTTTAATATGATAGAATTAGTTTTATCGCATAAGAAAATAAAGTGAATATTAATGACCGTAAGATACAAAAAGTATACAAATATAACACTACAAAGATACCAACATTTACGTCAATAATAATGGTAAAAGTTAATTAAGACCAATTTTTATTTTAAAATATACTATAAAAATGTATTAATTAAACAATTTTCTTAAAAATAAAAAGAGCGATTATTTATATAAATGATACCTATAATTCTAAAAATGTGGTGCCATAATTTTATTTAAAATTATACAGGGCTTCCATACAATTTCAAAGGTATTTTGAAAAAGTTTATAAATTTATTAAAAACACACACAATATTATTGGAAAAGGTCAACCTGTAGACGAGAATCAAATCTGAGGCGTTTGGGTTTGCACACCAATGATCTATTCATTTTTCAGCTATTATTTTAAGCTGGGTCATTGAGTGGAGTATTTGGCTACTTAGAGGTATGGGTAATTTTTTCTTAGTTTTTTGGTACAAACACGTAACATTACAAAGTGGCCGAAGTTTTCTCCTTTATAACATAAACCCCCATAACCCTCTCAAAAGTTTTGTTAATAAAATACCCTGGGAACGGAATGAATTAGGATATTTCAGTGGTAGATCCAACCCAGGCGTATACCAACTCTAATCTAGAACAAACACAAAATCCAGTCCCTAGCCGTTAACTCATCACTTTAAAAGGGGAAACCCACATTTCACCAATGATACATTTTTAAGCCATGCCGGGAATTTAACCCGGCATTTTTATCTTAATAGGTAGACTCGCTACCACCTGAGTTAAGTTGTTGAACAGTATTTTTAAATAAATATTATTCAGAAGAATAGTTAGAATACTTTATCTATTATCAAAATAAATTTAACGCCTGGGAAGTATGCCCCTCAGCTTTAAAATTTCATATGTTTATGGTTCCTTATAAGTCTCAACAATTTACCCAATTCCACATTTTACTATTCTTACTCGAGTATGGATTTGTTTCAGCCACCGTTTTAGTAATCCTGTCGTGGCCTACACCTGAGTAGTGGGGCTGCCCCTTATAGGTCCTTAGGTAGATCTTATGTTGGTGGTAACCTTCTCCAACCAAGGTTATGGGTGCTGAAGATGACTTGGCCCATAATGACCATACCTCTCACTCCCAGCCCACCCAGCCGGGAGCAAGCTGGTCAGACCCTGTTCCAAGCTTGCTGGTTTTGGCCCTGACCAGTCTTCTGCCTCTCATTTGCATCTGACCTGGTTTTCGCTGGGGTTCAACCCAACCTCCACCAGGTTACTCAAATCCCGTGGTACACCACTCGGCGGTGAGATCAGGAATGAGTAAGAGAGGCTGAGAGTCACCCACTTGGTAGGATACATGTATTGCGTGTCACTACTACGTTAGTATCCCTTAGGAAAAGGTTGGAAATGAAGTATGTTGGAAAAGACCGCGAGGGAGGTCCAGAAAATGATGGGAGAAGCAGATAACAGAAAGTGTCCAAGTGAGAGGAAAAGAATGGAAGAAATTAAAGGAGGAAGCATGTTTAAAGGACAGAGAAATAAGATACACCTCGGTAGCATAGTTGGCTAACGCGCAAGTTTCATGTTAGCTAGACTGCCGAGGACGTGGAGATTGAGGCTCAAATCTCAGTCGGGTGAACTGGGGGTGATTTTTCCTAAATGGTTTACCACTATTCCTCCACGCAAATGGGGGCTCACTTCATCTAAATTAAACCGTCCCAATTCTTAACCCATTAGCGTAATTATTACTTAAGATGTATATCTAAGCTCGGCCAGACATATTAACACATTTTTCTTAGAGTTGTGGGTGCTAGCTGCAGGCGGTGCCATAAAACTCAAGTGTAGTCGAGGCTCTTCGGCCGGTACCGAGAAAACGTAGTAGACCAAACACTTCCGAGTTGGAGATCATTCTTCCTTTTACCAGGTACCGAGGTCTCGCGTTTCAAAGACTTGAGCCACCGTTCATCTCGTATTTCAAAGACTGGTGATATATTAAGTCGGCTAAGATAGAAATACCCTTGGTTTTGACGGTGCGTGCAACACATTCAGAGAGGTGGCTGCAAACAGTCACTATACAAACCCTGGCCGAGAAGTGATGTCTTACCATTCACTAGGTATATACTGGTAGAGGAGTGATGCCTTTTAGTCACTAAGTAGGCCTTTATAGTGGCAGAGAAGTGATAGTTCAGATTAATTATATATAATTTGACAAAGAAGTGATGGTTTACATGAGCTAGATATAACCTGAGAGAAGAGTGATGGTTTACATGAGCTAGATATAACTTTGCAGAGAAGTGATGGTTTACATTAGCTAGATATAGCTTTTGCAGAGAAGTGATGGTTTACATTAGCTAGATATAACTTGGCAGAAAAGTGATAGTTTACATTAGCTAGATATAACCTGACAGAGCAGTGATGGTTTACATTAGCTAGTTATAACTTGGCAGTAAAATGATGGTTTACATAAGCTAGTTATAACTTGGTAGAGACGTGATGGTTTACATTAGCTAGATATAACCTGACAGAGCAGTGATGGTTTACAGTAGCTAGTTATAACTTGGCAGAGAAGTGATGGTTTTGATGGTTTACAGTATCTAGTTATAACTTGGCAGAGAAGTGATGGTTTACATTAGCTAGATATAACCTGACAGAGCAGTGATGGTTTACGTTAGCTAAAAATAACCTGAGAGAGGAGTGATGGTTTACATTAGCTAGATATAACTTTGCAGAGAAGTGATGGTTTACATTAGCTAGATATAACTTTGCAGAGAAGTGATGGTTTACATTAGCTAGATATAACTTAGCAGAGAAGTGATGGTTTACATTAGCTAGATATAACCTGACAGAGCAGTGATGGTTTACATTAGCTAGCTATAACTTGGCAGAGAAGTGATGGTTTACATTAGCTAGTTATAACTTTTCAGAGAAGTGATGGTTTACATTAGATAGATATAACCTGACAGAGCAGTGATGGTTTACAGTAGCTAGTTATAACTTGGCAGAGAAGTGATGGTTTACATTAGCTAGTTATAACTTGGCAGAGAAGTGATGGTTTACATTAGCTAGATATAACCTGACAGAGCAGTGATGGTTTACATTAGCTAGTTATAACTTTGCAGAGAAGTGAAGGTTTACATTAGCTAGATATAACCTGACAGAGCAGTGATGGTTTACAGTAGCTAGTTATAACTTGGCAGAGAAGTGATGGTTTACATTAGCTAGTTATAACTTGGCATAGAAGTGATGGTTTACATTAGCTAGAAATAACCTGAGAGAGGAGTGATGGTTTACATAATCTAGATATAACCTGACAGAGCAGTGATGGTTTACAGTAGCTAGATATAACTTTACAGAGAATTGTGGTTTACATTAGCTAGATATAACCTGACAGAGGAGTGATGGTTTACATTAACTAGATATAACCTGACAGAGAAGATATGGTTTACATTAGCAAGATATAACCTGACAGAGTAGTGATGGTTTACAGTAGCTAGTTATAACTTGGCAGAGAAGTTATGGTTTACATTAGCTAGAAATAACCTGACAGAGGAGTGATGGTTTACATTAGCTAAATATAACCTGACAGAGCAGTGATGGTTTACTGTAGCTAGTTGTAGCTTGGCAGAGAAGTGAAAGTTTACATTAGCTAGATATAACCTTCCAGAGGAGTGATGGCTTACAGTAGCTAGTTATAACTTGACAGAGAAGTGATGGTTTACATTAGCTAAATATAACCTGACAGAGATGTGATGGTTTACATTAGCTAGCTATAACTTGGCAGAAAAGTGATGCTTTACATTAGCTAGCTATAACTTGGCAGAGAAGTGATGCTTTACATTAGCTAGATATAACCTGTCAGTAACTGGTACGGCACCTTTAAACAGGCTGGGATTGGTTGAAGCTTGTCACGTGACTCCTCTCCCTCACTCTCTCATTGGCTATTGGCTTTCCCCCTCCAATCCACTCCCTTTGACAGCCTCCCCTACCCCCTGACTACTTACCAATGTTGCAAACTTCATTATTCTTGTTCAAACTGTTTTTTTTATGGGGGTTGGAGTTCATTCTATTTATTGGCGCGTACTCCACGTCTTCGGGCGCGCCTCCCGTGGCATCGCTCAGCACGAACATCTTCCGACGCCAGCGTAGGGTGTGAGAAATAGTTCCCAGCCGTGCTAGTGAGCGTGGGAGGCTTCCCCTTCTTACATCGCCACGGCACAGAATGAACTAAGCTACGCTGCTCTCTCGCTCTGCTGATGCACTTTACCCCACCCTGTCCCTCACTTCGTCATAGAACTCCTCATGAGTTTAGTGGAAATTTTGATGTCGCAACAACCCTTACTTGTTATAAGTGTTGAAAGATGGTGCCAACGAACCTGTTTAAGAATCATAAACTCGCAACACCCAAGTCCTTTGAAACAACGGATCGTAGATCTCTGAAGATCCCGGTCTTTCTAATACCCATTCAGGGGCCAATTTTTCGGAAACATTCCCTATTAAAGTACCTTGTTGTGTTTCAGCGTTCGCCATCTACGGTAACATGGATTCAAACCTTGAATGATAAAACTAGTGGTTGTACCATCATTTGCGAGGGGTTGAAATGTATATTAAAACATATAGGTAGTTTCAAATAGCCAAATCAATTATTTATGCTTTTAGTGATGATTACTCCATCTAGATATCATTGACACCGGGATACGGGATTCCAACCCGGGAACTTTGGCTCAACAACTAATATTTATCATACGCAATATAGATTTATGTCTCTCTTGTTAATAACAGATTAAAAACAATATAATTATTATGTCGGTATATTTAAACATGTTTAAACAGCATGTTTTCGTTTTTAAATATCAAATTCCCTCACCATAAAGTCAAATTGATGATTTCGAGATGACCACGATATCCGTTATTGAAAAAAGTAACAGTGGTGGTTGAAAGCACCTGTTTCTAGACTCTACAGCCATCTTTTGTCCCAAACTTGAACTAAGCTATTCAGGCAAGCGTGAAATAAGAGCTGGATTTGGGAGAAATACCGTATTGTTACTTATAGATGTTGTTTAAGAGTTAAAGAGCATCAAACTTACATATTAGACGATCTATTGCGTTCAGCAGTTTACTAAAGCAGGGAATTGCTTTCGACTTTCTCCACCAAAAATAAATGAGCCTGGCATTAGACAGCGTGCCCGCCGGGATTCAAACCTCAGTATCTTTTCGATGGCATGGTAGGGTTTGAAGTCCCTACATCTGTCACTGGGCAGAGTTTGACGGTGGTGTGTACCAGATGAAATGTGTACCAGTATTTGCCTTGGTTTGAAATGTGACGTGATTAGTGGCAGGCCATTGACACCTTAACACGGGGAATCGAACCCTCCAACACCATTTGGATATCTTTGCCTGAATGAGAGAGACAAACTGATATAATTAGTTATGTACCGTAATTTACGCAGGGTTGAAATGTGAAAACATATATGGTAGTTTAAAAACCAAATAGCCCAAAGCTATTATTTATGCTTTTAGTGAGGGTTACTATGGCTAGATATCATCGACAACTGGATACGGGATTCGAACCAGGGACCTTTGGAATAAAACAAATAATTATTATAAGCAATATATGGTTTCTATTTATAAAAGTTATTAGCGTTTGTCGACCTTGTAAGGACTTGAACCCCTAACTCCTCCCATCACAGGGCGATATGTTTACTCGCATTTGCGCTATTGGAAAAAAAACACGAACGCAGAGGGTGGATAGCTGTCCTTCATGGTATATCGGATACCCATAGCTAGCAGCGGACAAAGACGTCCATACTCCCAGGGAGAGCTAGTGCGAATGTTGGATAGCGGTAAATACATGCCTCTTTACACCGATCGGGCAACCACCGATGCGGAAACAATATTATTGACCAACAAGAAGCCGTCACATTTACATGTGGCACACCCCGTTGAAGCTACTATAAATAGACCTTTAAATCATTACATTTGTTCATTGTAATTAAGTGATAAACATTGAAATGAGTTTCAACACGCTGGAAAATTGGATAAATTCAGGTATGTTTTAAAAGAGTTTTTTATATTTTAATGGTCTATTTTTTAATTATTACGTCTTTGGTGTACAGTGGTATTTGCTCCTTTGATAGATTGTCAAGAAGACGCACCCCTGAAACCTGCAGCATCGGTAGCGCCGGATAGCTCGGACCCTTTAGCGCTTTTTAGTCAGCCCCTTTAAAGCAGCGAGGAGGAGATAGGCCCTGTACAGGAGCAGCTTCAAGAAGCGGTCGGTGGTTTGCCCAGCACCGCTTCCTTCACACCACCAGGATAGTTCCCTCCACAGGGCCCTAATGAAGTCACCGGAAATGATATCCCTGATGTTTGGGGTGAATTGAACGTGATAAACAAGATGGTATGTAAGTTTTCAATCCTCTATTTTAGTAGCGTCTACAAGTAACTATACTATAGCGACTAGGATAGAAATGAACAGCTTATTACGCAAGAAATATAAACCTACTCTCTTCCCCCAAACCATCGTTGTTTCGCTGGTATATTAAAACCTTTTACCAGCTGACTGTTTCGAGAATATTAGCTCTTATATTCATGGTAGAGAAAGGTTATTATTACAAACATTCAAATGTAAATAAAAGAGAGAGAAAATTATAATTATCACTTTAGCCGTGCTTGCAATGTATTGGATCAAATTCACCCACCACAATTTCGCATTCGATAGCATATTTGTATACTAAACTATGGTCTCGGCTTCAATTCCTGATACGGCTAAAAAATGTCGCATGATAAATTAATAGAAAGCGGACCGTATTTGTGGATGTCCTAGTCTGTTAAGATATTAGCAATGATGAATAAAAAAGTGGCCCTAGCTTTAGGTTGGAAAACAGTTACGGATTTAAATTAAATGATAATATTCAATGAAAAAAATGTTTATTTAATCCTAAAACAAAATTATTTCTACTTAGAGAAAACTTAATTCTGATTATTACAAATTATTTTCTAATATCAATAGATATTTTTACCAATTTGTTTTAAGACATGTTTTTCCCCAATTCCTTATTTAAAACTAGACTTATTCAATCATTAGCGCCGTGTGGTAAACTTGCTTACTTATCGAAATAACAGATGGCGTTGACATGCAATTTAGAGCTGAAAAAATGTGGCGCTCTACTGAGCGATTTTAAAACGAGATTATTCTAGATCTAGTGTTTCAATAAGTTTTGAGTATACAATTATTTCTTACAGGTATTCAAATATATACCGGCATAATATTTAACCGGGGAAATTATATTGTTTCTTTAGCCGATTATTAAAGAGAAAACATCCTATATATTTGTTTGCTGAGCAAATGTTCCCGGGTTCAATTCCATGGCATGGGTGAAAATGTAGGTTTAACCTTTCATAGTGATAAATTAACTGCCATGAACTGTATTTTATACATGTTCTAGGGTTCAAGTGTATTTATTACACACACTTTGTGAATGTTGGTATCAGTTAAAGCAATTATGTTTAGGAAAAATTATAACAACATATTATATAAATACCAAAAGTAGATTGAAATTGAAGAGTATTATATATTTTGTGCTATCATTTTAAAGAGAAGAAAGGACGCGTTATATTGCAGAAAACAAAATAAATATAATTGGAACAATTATATATAACGTGTTTACTTTGAAATTAATTTTTGACAACTGCTTTTGTGTTATAGTTCAAATGGATGGCGGATATGTAGACTCCACCCTCCAGGCGGTAATGGTGCCATCGTCAGGATAAGGAGACAGCGCCCTGGCGCCACCGGCTGTGAGCCCCTTTCGCCCTTCTGCATGAGATCGCCACCGAGCCAGGGAGACGGTATCCTAGCCAAAGCTGCGGCGCGGGAGACTGGATCCCTGGTCCTTCCACCACCCATGATGGCGGCGACGGCCAGACCATCTTCAGCAACAAAATCGGGAATTAATTGCCCGGTAAATCAGGTTGGGGGAGCGTTCTCCCAAAGTGTCCCTCTACATATCGTCGAGGAGAGAATAAAATTATTGAGGAATTTCATTTATACTGGTAGAGAAGATACCGTACATTATGGTGTTCCAGCAAGTGTACGTGACGCATTAAGCTGGCTTGGAAAACAAATTACTAATTTGCTCAGTTATAAGCAGGACCATGGTGTCAGCGCCGATGATCATGTCGGCTTACTTTTGAACAGCACGGACTTGACGTTGAATAGTGTATTCGTCTCTTTTAGCAGGGTGAATCAGTTATACGCTCAAGCCATGCTCGATAACGTAAGTCGCGTGTTACATAGTAATAGTTTGTTTTTGAGTACGGCACCACTGTACGTTAAACTCAGCCATTTTAAGGAGACTCGTGTGAGTGCACATCATTGTAATAAGCTATACACTACTAGCACATATAACCACTATAACAAAGGTATCATTACGATTAAAAATGGTGACACCCTCTGGCTTTCCCGTGGGTTGATTTTCGCCATAGCTATATGTGATAATAATAGAGATCCAGGATGCATGGACGTGACCACTTTTAGACAAATCAAAATGGGTCGTCCTATTCAAAAACTCAAAGAAAAGGAACTATGCCGTGATGCCCGTGTGAATCTTTTTAAAGGTGGTAGGCTAACTGAGCTGAAACAATTTCAAAATTAACCTTCCAAATACAAAATTACAGTGTTCAGGAAACGCCGGGAGAGGCAGGTCTTATAAGAGGGGCTTAATCCTCTCGAGCATTCCTTTAAAGGCTACTTTGATTTGTGTTTTCACGACGATAAGCAAAACCATTTTGATGCCATAACATCCTTGATAGCCGCCTTTAAGTTCACGTACTCTTTCCGTGAGTCCCATGTGTCATTTGATCATAAAAATGCACATAAATGTGAATCCGCATGCATAAAGTGCTACGGTAAAGCGGTTTGCAGTAGAGGTTGAAATGTGGATGTAAAGACTGTGGGCATTGATTCACAAACCAAACATGTTTTGATAACTAACGGTGTTTACAGAGGTCACATGTCGATCTGTGATGTCAAAAAGGTTTGTGAGGTCTGTGGGCAATTTTTCAGTTTGGAAAGGTCAAATTATTCACACAGGTGTTATGAGAGTTTTTATTGAGTATGTGAGACCCATCATCCTTGTGGTCATTTCTGTTATGTGAAGCAATCTCTATCCAAGCAGAAACTGGAAAAGAGCAATTTCATCTTTGTATTATATGATTTTTAATGCTGACAAGAAACGCTTCTTCAAGCTGCGGGTGACCTGGTGGTCTAGTGGTAAGGTGTCGGACTTCTATGCTGGCGGCCGGGGTTCAATCCTCGGTCCCGGCACAGATTTATCTGATTACCAAACCCTTCCTTCACCTCTGACAAGATGTGTATTAATCACAAATTGTGAATGTGAGGAATGCCAGGCCTCCACCGTGGTTCGGATTCCACGTTAAACTGTAGGTCCTTCATTTCATCTCACAATCACCCTACCATTACACATTAGCGTAAGTGCGTATAACCCGAACGGGTAGTAAGACGCGGTGCTAATAATAATAATAATAAT
>CABFVZ010004552.1:13233-47138 GCA_902151445.1 Timema monikensis | reverse complement strand
AAATGCGTGTCAACACAACTAACATGTTAGTAAGCTAATACCAATAAACTTGCATTAGTCCACTAACATCGTGTCAACGGGCCTTAACCACCAGCATGTTAAATCTCACACACGTCCTCGCTGCATCACCCAATAGTTTAAATGGACGGACCGGCTTGGGATCGAAATCACAAGCCTAGAGCGCTGCTGCTCTTGCGGCATTCCTTGGCACTTCTGTCATTTCGTTCCCCCCTTTCTTTCTTTTCCTTTCCACCCTTTTTCCCGTCTCTCCCATTGCCTGTGTTTTACGCCTTATTCTTTTTATTCCTGTTTGGTTAGAGAAATCGTATATAATGAGTGCCGCTCAGATTAACTTATTGTCACTCGCAAACTTCAGATATTACAAAGCAAAATACTAAGGACACTCACAGGGGCAGACATATATATTAGTAATGCTGACATACACACAATGACTAATTGCCGTCAACTACAAGAACTATACCAGGACAGAAACAAGAAATTCTACGATCAGACTGAAACGCACGAGAACGAACTTGTTAGAGGACTTGGACAGTAAGACCCGACTGAACCACGACATCATAAACGACTCAGGCTGGCGTAGTTGAACATCTATTTATTCTATATAAATGTTAACCTAAAATTATATATATATAAACCCTAGTTGATAAGCCCTGGGTAGAAAAAAACTAGATGTAGCATAGAAATAATGTAATAATTGACAATTAACTACGCCAGAACGACACCATCACCTCAACTTAGACCCAACCTTCACACAATCGCACATTTCATGCCATTACTACCTTAGGCACGGCCGGACGCCACTGGGATAACCGACTAGGTTTTCTACTAGTCAGAGGATAATACTGGCGCTGAGGTTGGCCCCAGATGGTGAATGGAAATGTATCCACTTCATTCCAAATCCCAAGAAAAGAAAATTCTACCAACCCCTCGATTATTACCTTTGTCACCACCGGATTCCAATGGGATAACCGACTAGGTTTTCTACGAGTCAGAGAATAATATTGGCGCCATTGTCGGCCCCAGATGGGGAATGGAAATTTATCCATCCACTTCCAACCAATCCCAAGGAAAGTTCAATTCTTCCAATCACTTTCCCGGAAAACGACTTTCATAATTCACCCACAATCTACCACTATACCTTAAACACACCCTCCCCATCCCACGAAAGAAAATCCTTCTTCTACCCGAGACCCAACGCAATCACTCACAATCACCATTATCATCTCACAGTGTAACTCATACTTCTGTAATTTTCTTACCGCTTCATCTCATCGGTTTCACTTCATAGATAAATAATTAATTATACACGAGGTTAAGAGTAACGACAGTGACTCGGTACTCAAACAATAAATCAGCTCTTTCTAAGATGACCTAAGTTGGCGCTTCTGTTAATTTGGATATTCTTAGTCGGGCAACAGCCGTAAGTAGTGGGGATAGGTTGAATTTGGTCACGTGACCACGCCTCCTCGCTCTCTGATTGGCTGTTGATTTCCCACCTCCCCTCCTACTGACCCCATCCCTCCTTCTGACCCCTTTCCAGTATTCCAAACTTGTTTATTCTTGTCCAAACATGTTGGTACTTGTATTTTCTTGTTTTATTGGTTATTTATGTGACATTAAAAGAGAACCAGGATGCATGGATGTGAAAACCGTTAAACAAATCAAAAACTCAAAGCAGAGGAACTATGCAAAAATGCCCGTCTGAATTTTGTGAAAGGTGGTGGACTAACCGAGCTGAAAAATTTTCAAACTTACCTCTTCGGATACAAAATCAGTGTTTAGGGAGCGTCGGGGGAGGCAGGTCCTATATGAGGGGCATACTCCTACCTTTAAGGGCTACCTTATTTGCATTTTCACGATGATAAGCAAAACCATTTTTATGTCATAACATCCTTGACAGCAGCGTTTAAATGCGGGTACTTTTGCCACGATTGCCGTGTACCGTTCAACACAAAGAACAAGCACAAATGTGAGTCCGCGTGCAAAAAGTGCTACGCTAAAACGGGTTGCAGTGGAGGTTGATCTGTGACTTGTAAAGACTGCGAACGTTGGCTAACAAACCAGACATGTTTTGATAAATATAAACGTCCCAGTTTTTACAGAGGTCACATGTCGGTCTGTGATGTCAAAAATTTTGTGAGGTATGCGGGCAATTTTTCAGTTTGGAAAAATCAAATTATTCATATAGGTGTTATGAGAAATTTTTTTTTTTGTAGAGTATGCGAGACCCATCGTCCTTTTGGTCATTCCTGCTATATGAAGAAAGCCCCATCCAAACCGTCACTGGAAAATAGCAATTTCATGTTTGTATTCTGTGATTTTGAATGCTGGCAAGAAACTCTTCTTCAAGGTGCGGTCAACACGTACTTGAACGAACCTAAACTCTGTGTCGTACAGACGTGTTGCATAGCTGCCTTCATATCAATGTAAATGACCAACATTGCACCGAATTCGTGTCGATAGGACTCGCATATTCAAGGGTGATACCACAATGACCCAATTTTTCGGATTTATAGAGCAAATTAAAGCAAGAAAATTTAAGAATATCACCCTCCTAGGCCATAATGCGAAAGACTATGATGGAAATTTTATTTTAAAATATATGGAGGATAAAAAATGAACTCCAGAGCTAATAATGAAGGTGGGAAAATCATGCCCATGCGTTACAGCCTGCTCCGCTTTATTGACTCGCTGAACTTTCTCCCGATGTCGTTGTCCAAAATGCCCAAAACATTTGGTTTGGACGAGTATTTGACCAAGGGACATTTCCCCCATTTTTTCAATAAAAAAGAAAACGCGGGGTATATGGGTCCCTTGCCACCAAAGGAGGACTACGGTATCGGTGAGATGTCGGTTGAAGGAAAGGAGCATTTTGAGAAGTGGTATGACGCGTTGGTCAAATAAAATTATGTCTTTGATTTTAAGCGCGAGTTGAAACTGTATTGCGTGAAAGATGTAGAAATCCTACTGAAGGCCTGCCTGAAGTTTAGAGATATTCTTATGGAAAAAGCAAAGGTGGATCCTTTCAGAGAGGCGTGTATGACCGTAGGAGCGGCCATGTTGGTTTACCGCGAAGTCACCTTAAGGAAAATACCATCGGTATCATCCCTAACGGTGGCTACCGGTGTGCAGACCAACAGTCGCACGTTGCCGTACAATGGTTCTACTGGGAGGCTCACCGACCCGGTGTGTCTATTCTTCATGCGGGTAACGGCCGTCAAGAATATGTGTTAGGGTGACGTGTAGACGGCGTTGTTAAATCTGGAGATACCACCCCCATCTTCCAGCTTTGAGGCTATTATTGGCATGGGTGCCCTTTCTACTGTCCTGACAGGACAACCCTTATCAAAAACAGTAACCACGAGACCATGGAGACACGCTATGAAGCGACCATGGCTTGCGTGGAAAAGTTTAAGAATGCCAACTACATGGTCGTAGAGAAGTGGGAGTGTACGTTTAATGCGAGGAAACGCACTGACAAGGACTTGAAACGATTTGTACTCCAGCACGAGGTGTACAGCAAGGAGCCCCTCAGTCCCAGGGACGCATTATTTGGCGGGCGTACAAATTGTATCAAACTGTTCCACGAAGCAGACATTTCTTGTGGAGAGAAGATCAAGTACTTGGATGTGTGTCCATTGTATCCTTACGTTTGCAAGTACAACAATTATCCCATCGGTCACCCCAAAATTTACTTGGAACCAAATCGTCCGTTTATAGACCCAGTAGAAGGCATAGCCAAAGTTACAGTGACACCTCCGTGGGATATATTCATGCCCGTATTGCCTACACGAATGCACGGAAATTTAATGTTCATCTTGTGCAGGAAATGTGGGAAGGAGAAAAACTAAGGCACATGTCAGCACAACGACAAAAAAGATCGCTGGTTGACAGGCGTCTGGGTGATTGACGAGATCTGGAATGTCGTTGAGAAAGGCTACACCGTTGAAGCAGTACACGAAGTGTGTGAGTACAATGTATCTGTTTACAATCATCAGATACGTTCTGATGAATTGTTTCACGGGTACATTGATACTTTTTTGAAAATTAAACAATAAGGCAGTGGAGTGCCAGATTGGTGTACCTCACAAGATGAGAAGTTAGCTTATATTCAAAATAATGAGGAAAGGGAAGGGGTAAAACTCGATTTTGGCTGTTTGTAAAAACCCTGGTCACCGCACTCTGGCTAAACTCTTTTAAAATTCACTTTGGGAAAAGTTTGGGCAAAGACTCGATTTACCACACGTAGCCGTTGCCAATGACTATCAGGGCATCCACAAGTACCTGATGGATCCGTACATAATCGTGGACAGCGTCATTGATGTAAATGATGAGGTTATGTTCCTCAATTACATGGATGCGCGTGACGCGTTGCGCCCTAACCCTAAGACGTGTGTGGCGGTGGCATGCTACATGATTGCTATGGCTAGGTTGCATTTATACAGCATCCTTGAAAAATTGGAGGACCTCGTTTTGTATCACGATACAGATAGCGTTCTATTTGCACCCCCTTTACGGGAATGTAATGGGAGGGTGTAAATTAGCATACAAGAAATGAACAAAGCAATAGAGAGTTTATTTATAGATCCAACAAGCATGTAAAAAAAGGAGAACAAGTGATTATAAGATTTTGGTTAATCTATATAATGATGGCACAAATGCCCAGTAGCGTATAGATTCCTCTGGTCACCAGCCGAGCGCCAGTCAACCCCTCGTAAAAGTATTCAGCGAAGATCGGGCGGGAACGCCAGCTGCCCAACCTTGGGTCGACACGCCCATGACGGTGCCTCGCTAAGTTAATGTCCCTTAAGGGGAACCAAACAAGCCAGAGGGGCTAGAACATAAGAAACAGGATCAACTCTTGCCTTAAATGGAGTATAGTTACCCGGGAATTGAACCCACAAAACACAGCTCATAGAGTCCGTTCCAAATGGGAAGAACCCGCAATACTTGATCTAAAGCTAGACGGGGGTTGAGCCCGCATAGTAACTCGGCCAGTCATCAGCTAAGCAAACTTCAACACTCAAGGTCACCGGGGCAGAGCCCCACACCCGGCCTGGTCAACAGAGGTGTTTCACAGAGACAGGCGCTCCCAAGTCAGAGAGAGAGATTCAAGCTCACACAATTGGCGTATCATATTGCCCCGTGTAACCAACTAAGTTACAACAACTACACCAAGTCAGCGATCAGCGAGGGCTGTATATGCAAACCCATAAATATACTGAATACCTAAAGTTACATTGAGCCATTCAGGCTACCTACACACATTAGTAGAGCCCAAAGGGCTCTTAACAATAAACAAAGGTGCTAGGAACTAGCGTATGGGAACTATCTTGGCTAACTTTCCCTTTTAAGGTGGTAAATGCAACCGCACGCTACCCTAAGGCCCATTTCTCCTAATCAGCACGTTACATCCATTAAGGGGACAAGGGACAGTGAGCCACTACCTAGTCACCTAGCGCTACTTAGCGCACAGTTCACTAAATGAGTCCAATCGCTCACATCAAATAAAGGACAACAAAAGATTGAGTTCATAACACGCAACGACACCTTAATACTCCTAAGCAAATGTCCACACAAAAATATCTAGAGGATCTCCTGAATGTCTAGCACAAAACAATACCTTAAGACAACTTAGGTCTTACTGAACGATAGCTTGTAGCTGTGTACCAACCCTGGGCCAGCAAGGACAGTCTAATAGGCCCACGGATGGAGAGAAGCGTCGAGCCTGACGAGATGTACCAGTCCTGGTAGGTCTAAGTACCAGCAGACTGAAGTGCAGCTTGCAGGCGGTAAACAGCGAAGTATTTGCCGGCACTGGTAGAAGTAGATGATTATAAATCAATGCAATAGTGGTGGGGGCTAGCTGGATATAGCCCAAGGTTCCCAAATTAGGAACGCCATAGCGTAAGTGTAAGTCTATTGCTTCCAGCCGTGGAACAGCATGACTCCAGCAAGCGTAGAAGGGTCGAGCTGTGTGCTCAGTCCCACAGCGACTCTTGTCCTCCATTCGCTGATAGAAGTCGCTCTTAATAAGTCACTTAGTTGAACCGTCGCCTAGAGCGTCCAAAACGAGAGTATATGTCAGTAGTAAAGAAAACGATCAGCTGTACAGAACGTCGAAAACAAGCGAGGAGCGCATGCGCAGCCATACAAGGGAGGGAGGGAAGAGAGAACCAGAAAGGGGGAAATTCACAACGCATACAAGGCAGGGGAAATAGTTGCGCAGGCGCATACGAGAGGCTCGAAACAAATATAAGAAATGATAATCAATTAAGCGAGGAGAAGAGCATCCAATCAAGGATAAGAGGAAAATAGAAATTGATGTGTCACAACCATGCTTAGATCATCGTGACCTTGTGCGAGCTAATATCTCACATTAGCTCGGCACATATTCACGGAACGCCCCGGTGAATGGAATCCACCGACCGGAGACTTTTTAGGTGAACTCACTGACGAACTTCAAGATTACGGTCCTGGAAGCTAAATTAGTGACTTTGTAACTGGCGGTCCCAAGAATTACGCGTACCGAGTTTGTATTGATGGTGATCCTGCCAAAACAAACGGTGTGCATGGTTCGTGGGATCACTAAACTACGGCAACCGGAACGACGTTAATTTTAACGTTTTGAAAGCGATGGTCACCGAACAGGCCACGGAATGATACATACTGCACAAAATTGTAAGAAAAGGTCTTGTGACTGTATGTACCGTTTCGCAGACTAAAGTCTACCGGCCCGTGTACACCAAAGGTCGGATAACCGATGATTTTAATACGTTGCCGTTTGGGTATCAGAGTTCTTGTAAACGCATTCGCCACGACTAAAAGATGATCATTTAGATGCGCTGAATAATCACATTTTTTTTCTTTCACTCTAGATAGTTCCACTGACATACCATTTTTCAAAGATTTGAGATTTTTTTCTTATTTTTTTTTTCTGCACCCGGAGTACTTTTTTATATTTTCTTACCGCCATTACACTCCTTCCTACCTGATTATTTCTAGTCAAATATAATTAGTTTTTTGTATATATTTTAATTCTAGTTCATTTTCTCCTTGTATATATTTTAAATTGAAACCATCTGGTTTGTACATATATTCAAATACTATTTAAACTGGACTTTGTAAATTAATACCGAGGCCACTATTCCAGCTACGAGCTCTAAACCTAAACGTGTATAATTTACATCAAGGTGTAAGATATATTCTATAACAATAATTTTTTGTAAATAAATATTCCCAGTATACTTTTCACGGCGTGAGCCAAATTTCTAAAACTTTTTTTGTGTGTAAATAAATATTCAAAGTAGACTTTTGATGGTGTGAGATATATTTGTATAAACTTTTATTTTTGTTTAAATAAATATTCCAAATATAATGTAACAAGATTAGTGTTTAACAGCGGGACCAGCGTGCTCTCATTGTTTACCCTAGCTGCGCTCCTTGTTCTCTCTGTCTCCCTCCTTGTCTAGCAGGTAGGCAGCGACCTTCTCACTTGACTAGGGGATTAGAGGGGCCAAGGGGGTGCAGGGGAAGGACGGGGACAAGTCTGGAGGCGTCTGGATCCTTTTTATTCTGGCCTTTTTTATTCTAGAAATGGAGGATTCCAGACCCTTAGCTGTCACCACTTCTATATATACACGCTCAGCGATAGCTGTGGGTGCTCAGTTCTTGGTTCTTGACTAATGAGTCCGGGAGTCCCCAGTGCGAGTGGGTGGACCGGCGTGTCAAGTGTGTGAGCCAGAGTGACCAGCGAGCAGATCGGCACGTCTGCAGGTGGGTCAGCGAGATCGGCGTTTGTGTATAGCGGGTCACCACCGTGTATCGTGTGTGGGACAGGTGACATTTGTTGTTATTGTGAACTACTGTGTTAATGAACATTTTTATGATTGTTTTTAAACATTTGAATAGTTATTAGGGGTTTTATAGTTGTTAATTGGTTTATCCAATTTACTTACATCTCTATGTGTTCTATTAGTTTATTAATTTACAGACTTGATTAAGACTCTTTTTATTTTACTTGATGACTTGTTTAGTTATAATTAAATTAGATATATAGTTAATCAGTGTGTGGTAATTTTAATAATCAAAACCTTGAATATTCCGTGGGCATTTTCATTCGTGTTTGGTCGGCAGCATACCCAAATATCTCTAAAAGAACTCGTGGTTCGCACGTTCACGTGTGAACGGCCTGTGACCCTCCCAGGTCACGCGCACCCCACGTTACAATACTTTTGATCGTGTGAGATATATTTATATAAACTTTTATTTGTGTGTAAATAAATATTCCAAGTATACTTTTGATGGTGTGATATATATTTTTATAATTTTTTATTTGTGTGTAGATAAATATTCCAAATATACTTTCTTGCGGCGTGAGCTATATTTGTATAAACTTTGATTTGTTTAAATAAATATTCCAAGTAATCTTTTCATGGTGTGAGATATATTTGTATAAACTTTTATTAGTGTGTAAATTAATATTCCAAGTATACTTTTCATGACGTGAGCTATATTTGTAACTAAATATTTCAAGTATACTTTTTACGGTGTGAGATATATTTGTAAATAAATATTAAATGTGTACTTTTCACGGTGTAAGCTATTTTTGTGTGAATAAATATTATAAACAAAACTTTTATGTTTGTGTTTTAACGTTTACACCCCCTCCTTCCTATCCTATTAATACAAGTTCATTAAGCTTATAAGCTCAGTCTCAAACATTATGGACAAGTTGAATCATCCATTTTCAGTCATCCTCAGCGGCCCTTCCGGCTGTGGAAAGTCACATTTTTTAGCCGAAATTATCCGTCACTTGGACATAATGTGTGACGTTAAATTTGATAAAATCACATGGTATTATGCTCTATGGCAACCGGGATTCGAATAAGACGGGTCAAGTCCCCCTGTCATTTTCTGTAAGGGTTTGCCGGAAATGAATGACACCTGTAATGATTCTCCACAGCTGATTATCCTGGACGACCTAATGCGTGAAGCCAACAAAGTGGTCGTCTATTTTTTCTCCAAAGGATTCCACCATTAAAAATATTAGCGTCATGTATTTTACACAAAATATATTCCACCAGAGCAAGGGCCAAAGAGACATTTCCTTAAACGAACATTATATCGTTCTTTTTAAAAATCCCAGGAATAAAGCTCAGATTCAACACTTTTCACGTCAAATCTGTCCTGAAAACCCCCGGTTCTACAAGAGGCTTACGCTGATGCTACAAGTACTCCCCACGGGTATATATTGTTAGATTCAAAACAAGGTACACCCAAATGGTTCAGTTATGGAACTCACACAAATGTTGGGTGCTGCGTAACCTAACACACAAAAGCTATAAAAACACTTACACTTCCCGATTATGGATAATTTCATAACCATGAGTCCCAAAGTGATGAAAAAAGCCCCTCTGCTACGTGCGATGCATTGCATGAACCCGCAGCAACGTGTCGCCTTGCTGATAATGGCCGACCAGAAATTGATTGACTCTGTTTGCGAGTGTGCCTACAACACTTTAAAGGGTGGGTGCCATTGACAAATTTTCAGAAGGAAAGTTACATGCTCACAAGCAGGTGTTGAGCAAGCTGGTCAAACGAAAAGAGTGATGGAAGAATGAAGAGACAACTACTAGTTCAGAAAGGAGGGGCATTCCTGCCCTTACTTTTAGACCCTTTAATCAGCGGTGTTCTCGGTTCCTTATTAAAAAAGTAGATAATGAAACACTCGAAAAAGATTATATTGGTGTCCCTGGAAACATTAAACCGTTACAAGTAACACCACCAACAAGTGGGATCGGCTACAAGTCTAGTGGTCTCCGAGATGGACAAGGAAATTGAAAAAATCTTCACTTCTAAACTTGACAACAAGTCTAAATGGACTTTATACCAACAAGTGCTACAGCGCTATCTGCACTTTAGTCAACACCCTTCCCCACCTGAAAATACCACCCCCACAACCACTCCTGAAGTATCTGTAATTCCCATCCCTGCTGTACTCAATACTGTACCAGTACAGGCTTGTAAAAAAGCTGAACTTTTACTAGAACGTATTTTTCCCCGAAGTAGTATCTCTTGGGACGAAAACGGGGAAGTGAGTATTCACGATACGCCTCTCAGTGGATTCAATATTGTGGAGTTAATCAACGATCTGGTCAGAGCAAGAAGACACAGCGATCCGTCTGGGTGGCGAGAGTTTCTCACGGCACCTCAAAATTTAAACGTTCTGAAAGAATTTATTGTAAATCCGAAACGTTAGGCAGCCATTATAGATCCGACGCCCATACCCCAGCCAATTATACCGTCGCAACGCCGTAAGAATAAAAACCTGAAAAGGGTGAACGAAAACAGGTGGCTGCCGTTCCGAGCTTAATGGCTCGTTTAGCTGACATCTACTACGACCTTTCTCCTCCTGCATGGTTTACAAGGGTGGTGTCGCTCATAAAGGCGTCCAATAAAGTTCCCGACAAATTACGAGAATGTCTTCGTGCGCAGGACGCTTATACCCTACACAAACCGGCGATAAAAAAGTTTCCACGCAACAAGTACTTGGTGTCAAAATTGACGATCTCTGGCAAGCCGATCTCAACGATATGCGAAGTCTCTGAAAATACAACGACGGTTCAGTGTACTTGCTCACCGTAATCGACGTGTTTAGCAAGATGGCCTGGATGAGGACGCCTCCATCTATGATGGGGAGCATCGTGAGAGATGCGTTTAAGGTAATTTTCAAACAAAGCGGCCGTAACTCTCTAAGTTTACAGACGTACAAGGGGACATATTTCACAATACGTCTAGTCCGGACATTTTTCAAGCAAGAAGGCGTGTATTACCACACCACTCATAATCCGGACGTGAATGCAAGCATCTTGGATCTATTCAATAGAACTCTGAAAGGGTGCATGTAGCACTACTTTACCAAAAATAACAAGTATCGGTATGTGGACGTCCTCCAAGATCTAGTCAATACTTACAAAGGTGCAGAACATTACAGCTATGGGGCCTACAAAATCAATAAACACAGTTTCCTACGGGCTATGAGCATCATATGCAGAGTGTAGCCCTTAACGAATGTTCCGTGGAGGTTTGTCTCTCAAACCACCATCACACTTTCTAATCCACTGTCTAAAATCCTGCTACATATTGGGCCAAGAATACTCCTGAGCTGTCTTTCTGTAAGTTTTGAAAATACCCAAATGATCTCCAAAGGTAGTCATGAAAGTACCTAAGTGTCATACTCCTTAGTTTAGTGGGAACAAACATTTTCCTGCCTTTCTTGTTCTTCCCCTGCACGCACAATAAACGTATATGCATGGTCAAGTTCTTGACTTTATCACCCTTCCCCAGATGATCAATAATATCCTTACAGTAATGATCTTCTAGCTGATGTTGTGCTAACGAAACAAGACTCGGGGATTGAGCTGATAACGCCCCTCCGGGTGAAAAAAAGTCTATTTATTCATTTTACGATAGTCAACAATCAACCTATGTCCACCACCTTTTCTAGGGATTATAAAGGTGGGACTAACAAAATATGCCGATCAAGAAGGCCTAATCTCTTTTTTTTTTTATCAAGCAGGTCCTACAATAAGTCTCTAAATGCTTGTAATTTAGGCGGTGAGCAAGAACAAGGAGGAGGTCTGACTGGTCGGAAATCAGAAAGAGATATCTTGTTAGGGAGGATATCACATTTACCCCAATTAGTTACAACAGTAACCTTTTATCAAGGATATATCTTTTCCTTGGCTTTGTTTATTCACACCCCGTTTATCACTAGTACGGTGTTTGGTGGTTTGAGGTTGAGATGGTTTACCATAATTATAAGTATAATTATTTTGGGCGCTTAAACTAGCTCTATTGATTTGTTTAAACAAATTTGATGATGGGCTTATAACATGCTACAAACATAATATTAGGTAAATGAAAATGAAAAATTCCAAACTTATAAATATTTTTGAAAGAGAACGCAAATATTCAAAAAATGACTATTATATATTTGATAATAAAAAAAAATGTAGATTGTGTAACACCTATAGTGTTATGCTTTTACGGGTCCCCACGTTGTGCGCCAATTATGGAATTCTGCTATTTCTCGCACCGCGATGGGCGCCAATTATGGTGTTATTGAATTATTGGTGACCTGGCGGTCTAGGGGTAAGGTGTCAGACTTCTGTGCTGGCGGCCGGGGTTCAATCCTCGGTCCCGGCACGGATTTATCTGATTACCAAACCCTTCCTTCACCTCTGGCAAGACATCTTGTGAATGTGGGGAATGCCAGGCCTCCACCGTGGTTCGGATTCCACGTTAAACAGTAGGTCCTTCATTTCATCTCACAATCACCCTACCATTACACATTAGCGTAAGTGCGTATAACCCGAACGGGTAGTAAGACGCGGTGCTAATAATAATAATAATAATAATAATATTGAATTATTACTGCACCACGATGGAGCCAATTATTATGTTTTGGACGTCTCTCTCCGCGTCGATCGATGAATTATGGATCTGGTTC
Source organism: Timema monikensis (assembly GCA_902151445.1). Taxonomy (NCBI): domain Eukaryota; kingdom Metazoa; phylum Arthropoda; class Insecta; order Phasmatodea; family Timematidae; genus Timema; species Timema monikensis. The sequence goes on along the minus strand of CABFVZ010004552.1, from coordinate 34,603 downwards.
GTCGCGTTGGGCGTTGATTGAAGTTATACCGTTTAATTAGCTGATAATTGCCCCGTGGTCGAGCACTAATTAAAGCGCTCCGGTATTTTGATGTGGTGAGATAATTGGTATTTATAGCCCCGTGATCGAGCGCCAATTAAAGAGTTATTGGTGATTGGAGTATTGTATAATTAATACACACTTATTATGTTGACATGCTTTTATTTCTAGAGAAAATTGATCATGTTGTCGACGAAATATATACGCGGCCTATTGCACGATCATAGGAATCGCGGACAGGAGCTGCAGTCCGAGTACTTCAAGGACTGGACTCCTAGTGACTAGTGAGTAGTGTCCTTACATTGCACCATTCTTTGTATATATCCATTACTCATGGAAGCTTCGAGAAGGTCGTGTTATAAAAAATTAAAATACAAGACAAAAACATCTCGGTGTCACTAGAAGCTTCGAGAGCCGGAAACTGACTCAAGTTACATTTTAAAATCTCTACTCGAACCTTCCAGAATAGGAAGTTATTATTTAAAAATCTTATATTGTCAACTTGGCTTGACTAACGTCACGTGCGTGACGTCACTTGTAAATGGCTTGTGCCTTCTTAGAAGAAGAAGTGCTTTAAGCGCCATGTAATAGATTATAATTTTAAATGAAATAAGATACGTTTATAAAATTAGGACGATATTATTGTCAATGCTTTCACATATTCTTTAGGGGCAAGTCAGTTACATTACACACCCGCGTGGGATGCTTAACTAGTATGTTGGGCATTGTAACAGTACTCTGCATAAACAAAGAAAACACCAGTTTTCCGAATCTTCATTTAAAAGAAATCGTCCCTTGAAATTGCTTTAACAAACTCTAATCTTCATTTTGAGATATTTTTTTTACCGAAATACAGTTTTTAATCGAGAACCAATAATTTTATCTTCCAAAAATTAGTGTCTCTAACATTTAAAACTCGATATTGATCTAAGAATCGAAATTATATCACCAATTGTATTAAAGAAAATTTCACTATTAAAAAAAACACTCTTTGTCGGCCGAATGGTCTCTAAAGCATCATTCTCATGTTAAAAAAGGCTGCCGTTGATGGGAAGCTCTGGGTTCAAATCCCATTTGGGTGTACTGAGAGGGTATTTCACTCACCTTTCCCGTTAATGCGGGTACGCTTGCTCTTAATTAATCCTTCCCATCCCCAGTGCATTAATGTAATTAGTACGTAGGTGTTTAACTCGAACAGTTAGTAAGACGTGGTGCTAAATCAAACTATAAATATTCTAAACCTATCATATTACTTTTTCTCGACACCTAGGAGCGAAAGTAAAAAAATCATCAAAAAAATCTAATTCGAGATTTTGATAAATGTCGGCGTTTCATGGCCCCCTGAAACCAAAAAAGTTATTTTCACAATGTTGAGTATCTGTCTCTCTGTCTGTCCGTTTGCCTATACCCTGGGCTAGAGCCGAAACCATTTTACCGATTGGGCTAAAACCTGGTATCTGGGGTTTTCTTAAGGTTCTCCTCGGGATTTCTTGAATTAGATACATAGCCCTTAATTTAAGTTTTTTTCACTGAAGATCATAAAGAGAAAATATCAATTTTCTCAAAATTTGTTATAACGATTTTAATTATATTGTCTTTCTAGACATTTTTTATTATTACAAACAAGATGGCAATCCTTATATTCTCATGTAAACGACTTTGAGGGTACCTAAATGGAGTAAATTTACCAATAATTCATAATTTCTCCGCAACTATTTGAGAAACGAATTAATATATCATTGAAAAGTAGTAGTGTTATTAAAGATTAAAATCTTTTATTTGAAATATATTTTTATAAAACCAAACACTTCTCATCTATAATCAAAAATATTTACTTTTTAATTAGAGTCTGAAAATAAATTGGATTATTATGCTCTTTGGTCAACAGAGAATTTTCTCTTTTTTCATTTTTTCTGTATCGGTGTTCCTAGTTCCTTAAAGTAAGTAAGTAACAGTTTATATTTTTTAATTTATGATCTTTGGCAAAATATTGTTACAACAATGACCTATTATTTATTTCACAAATCTTACGAATTATTAGCAAATTAATAAATGTATATTTTAAGTTAAAGTGAGAGAAAGTATCTGCAGTGCACCGTACCATTTATTTTCGTTGACTTGGTCTTGGCTCGTTAAACATAAGTGTAAAATGGATTTTGACGATATACTTATGGAGTCTGTCAGTAATTTTCCTCCCTTTTACGAAAGAAAAAAATCGTTATATTGAAAAGAGTTCCCTATATAGTTGTATAAACTGTAACAGGCTGGTATATTTCTTATTTTTCGACTACTTATGTTTTATTAATTCCTATTGGTTGGAATTACGTGCTACGACATTTCATTGTAGACAGTCCATTTTGTAGTACAATACTACAAGACAACCTACACGTGGTTACTCTGACTCCCGACAAACGGGTACGACTCTATGTAGACAACCTTTATCATGTCATAATATGTTGTATGGTGTCTTTACTTATTATTCTTGTCTATAATCTGCCAATTGCATTTTATCTTGTGTTGCTATAGTTTTATCTATTCCTGGAATTTGTACTTCTTTTTTAGTTATATTTTGTTGTCTATAATCCTTTAAAATTGTATTCTTATTCTGTATAGTTAAGTTAAAGTTTTTTTTCCCTCTAGATACTGCCAAATGTATTTTTATCTGTATAATTTCCAACAACGAGCTAGTAAAGCTCATGGAAACACTTTGCCAAATAAATAAATATCATATTCAAATCTGAAGGCTTTAAGGTGAAACCGGTGACCTGGTGGGCTAGGGGTAAGGTTTCATACTTCTGTGCTGGGGGTCCGGGGTTCAATCCTCGGTCCCGGCACAGATTTATCTGATTACCAAACCCTTCCTTCACCTCTGAAAAGACGTGTATTAATCACAACTTGTGAATGTGGGGAATGCCAGGCCTCCACCGTGGTTCGGATTCCATGTTTTAAACTGTAGGTCTTCCATTTCATCTCACAATCACCCTACCATTACACATTAGTGTAAGTGCGTATAACCAGAATGGGTAGTAAGACGCGGTGCTAATAATAATAATTTAAGGTGAAACAAAATAAAACATAAACATTATATATATACACAGTTATTAATTATGTTTTGACTTTTGAATGAGAAGTGTTGAGAAAGAAATAAGTACGTAAATGAAAGTTAATAATCTTTATTATATTTTCATTATTGTCACTAAATAAAACATATATCGTGACATAAAGATCGTAAATACATCAAGTCACATTCCATAAATACAAGGCAGTTTTATATAATGAAGACAATGACAAAAAGGCGGCGATTCCCAACATGAAGTCTGGCTTGTAGTGAGATTGGATACAAAAGGTGATTTTCAGTTCAAAATAGTAAGGTTGTTACTTCACAAATATGGAATTATGGAAACGTAAAGTCAATCAGGAAGAAGCATTTTGCTTTGGGTGTTTATAATCTGTTAGAATCAAAATATAAACGGTTGTGCTCCATCTTTCCCTATAATCATAATATGTGAAAATATATCACAATTATCGAAATAAAATTGTTTCTTATGGATCAGAAAACACATGATATTATTAATAAATGACTAAAATACATAATTAAGTTATAGTAACAACGAATAAACTTAGAACAAGATACCTCAGAAAATAAAATGTATTTTCTCAACCCTTGCTATTCATAGGATGAATGCTTAAATTTGATAAAATCATAGGAAAGTATCGTTTGTATGCCAAGTTTGTTAAAGTTAAGCTTCGTTTCTAAGTTAAAGTATGTTTTAATCAGAATTAACTTGTATTATAATTTTATCCAATTGATAGAATAAATTGTATAATTACATAGTAGGAAAAATACAGTTATCCTAAGTTAAAAAACCTACAATACAGGTTATTTATAACCCGAACGGGTAAATAAATAAAATATAGATATAAAATAATATTAAAAAATTTAGCTTACATAAAAAGTGCCTCCAAGGTTCATTATAACTTTATAAATGTGACAAATACACAGCTAAATACATATTTAGTTTGAGTAAACCTTTAACAAATAATATTTTTGTGAGAATGATACATTTTAATACATAATATAAGATTATTTTTTGTTAATTAATTTTCTTCTTTCTTTTAAAAATAATTGTTGATATTTAAAGATTAAAGAAATTTGGTTTGGATTCGAAATTCTAAAGAAAATATTCTATTTGCACTCGAGAAAAATAATATTAAATCCATCTCTAATTGGGTGCATTTTTTCTCACAAAGGTTTATTTAATTTAACATAAAAATAAGGTCCTTAATCATTTTAATAATATGTTATACACTGTATAGCAATAGTACGGTGTAGTTAATAAAATAAATCAGGTTGAGATACCTCGTTGACCGGAAAAACAATGTTTAACGCTACATTTGACCCATATCTTAAAAAAGTATAAAATATTTTAATTTTTTCAGCTATTTAAAAAATTTAATTATAAGTATGTAAAGAACTAAACCAATAAATTACTAATGTGGCTATTATTATTATTATTATTATTATTAAAGGGTGATTAACTTGCATTTTTAATCGATTTATAATATAAAAACATTACTTACAAACTCACTTAATTGTACGAGTATAGAAAATACAGTTCACCAAGTCTCCCGACTCTCCATTAATTACTGTGAAAGAGAAATTTCCAATTTCCTCAATAATAATTTTTTCTGGCAAAGCCAGGAATTTAACTTTAGTAGGGCAAGGAAGGATAGGGTAACGAATATCAAGCTTATTCGACCGCATGGTCTAAGACGTCACTATCACAATGCACTACATCCAATATCAGTGCTGAGGGAACTGTAGAACTTATGGATAAAAGCTTTATCTTCTCTCCCTCGGCTGTTGCCAAATCTCCTCGCTTTCAGTAATGTAACGCCACGTGTGGGGGTAAGGATGAGCTACTGGCAACCTCGACGAGCCAGTGCTGCAAGATGTCTTATATTTAAGGGAAGTGATCACATGAAAAATAATAAAATTACAATACTATTTCTTAGTGGTGGCCATGCTGTTGCCTCAAAGATGATATTCAGTGTATAGTGACGATGACGGGTAGATTGGATCGGGTGTATTGAGGATAGTTTTCCCTAAATTGTTTTCCAATCTCCCTCCAAGCAAATGCTGGTACGCCTCCTCTAAACTCAACCTTCCTCATATTTAGCTCACTATAATCAGTACATAGGTGTATAATCTGACAAATAGTAAGAAGCGGTGCTAAAAAAGAGTGATCCTGCTTTAAATAACTTTGCAGGAGGACAGCGCACACAGTCTCGGTCCTTAGAGGTCATCCGTAAACCACGTAACTCTGTTGAGAGGGAAGCAGGGGTGAGTTTTAATGTCTACGTGGTGTTACATGGGATGGGAGGAGGGTATCACAGTGTTAGTTGACACATATCTTATACTTATATTCTAGAATTGAAAAAAATAATATTACTGTTCATATTTCCCCCATTAATATACACACCTGTAGAAAGATAACTTCCAAATATGTACAGCGCTGGAAATTCAAGTTAAGCACTTACTTTTTGTTGATATAATATTTTACTCTTGATGTGAAAAGTAACGTTACACATATTTGAAGAAGTAAGGGGTCAGGCTAAATACACGCTTGGTGATACAAAAGGGGCTGGAGGAGCGAGGGGGGATTAGAACGTTAAGAAAAAGGCGTCACACGGTTTATGGGTTACACTCAGTGGTTAACCGCGCTACCAGTTGTACTAACTTCCTTCTGTAACTCTCCCTGCTGTTTATAATAGAAACAAATTAAACATATTATGTTAATTAATGTAAACATTTTTAACGTTAATTCCGATGAACACTTTTAAAATAAAGTCAGTTTACTATAGGATGATATTGAGTGAGGATTCGCCATTGCTTAGAATGACAATTATAGTGACGTGAGGCCAGGGTGCTTACGTGTGCTTGACTTAAAATAGTGGGAGTTGAATGTAAGAATAGTGAAAGATTTAAAAAGTTGTTCTAGAACCGCGTCTTACTATTCCTTTTTCCTACGCTTTTAAAATGTTGTTAATTTCTAAAAATCACAATTTCGTTTCCATAACGACATTACAAAGTGTATACAACTACGCATAAATAATTCTCATCATTCTACTTTTCAATTAACGCCAGATGTAAATAAATAATATTCAAAACCTCAAACGAGATTGCAGCTCACAATAGGGTTTAAATATATTTTAATAAATAATTAAACACTTTGATTTCAAAGCTGATGGCAAGTTTTCAGTTAACAAAGTATATGCTTTTCCTTTCTTTGTTGCGTTCCAACCACTCAACTGCGTAATAGCCGAGTAAACCAAACAACGTGACTGCCAGGAGGATGTAAAGTTTAATATCGGTGCAGAGGTAGGAGCTGTAAGCAAAGTTCACAACGAATCCTGAGGCGTACCAGAAAGAAAAATTGTTGAAGGCGCCTTCTTCTTGCCCAGGGAAAAAGATGCTGTACAGAGCTGGATTAAAACAGAGTTTAAAAGCTTGGGACGTAATATTATTCTCTCCCTTCCTTGATTTCTGCTTCTCCTTTCTGAAATGAACGCGCTCTCTCCTATCCAGCGCATGCGTACATTCTCCAATCCTATCTATATCAACAAGTTGAAATAGCCCAGAGGTTAATTTTGCACAACGAAATATTTTGTGAACATTAATTTGTATAGTTTTTTGCTATGTAAGATCACTTTAAAAAAACTCATGTTTTAAACATTTACATGGTAAGTAAAATTGTTTGTTCAAACTAAACATATGATTGTAATATTTTTTGCAGATAAAATTAAACATTGTGTACAGCACTAACCTCCTTGTAAATATTTAGGTTCAATATACCATCGAGGATATACTTTTATAAAACACTTTGTGAGTTTTATAGAAATGAGCCAGAGAACCAATTAGAAAAGTCTAATAGAATAACACAAATTATATTTCCGGCAACATACACCCAGCTATAGTCAATTAACAAGGCATTCAATTTGGAGGAGCTGAATTATATCCATTCTTAATGGTCTCTATTCAGACATTTCTTAAACAAGCACCACAAATAAAAAGCCTGATTTGTATCCATTTTCATTATAGATTATTTACAAAATCCTGAATTGTATCCATTCTAAATGGTCAGACAATTTTCAAATAAAAGATTTTAACTATCATTATTTGCATTATAACCACAAAATCTTGAATTGTATCCATTCTGGATGGTCTCAATTCAGATATTTTCTTAAACAAGCACCACAAATTAAAAATCTGATTTCTATCCACTATAATTATTTGCATTATTTCCACAAAATCCTGAATTTGATCCATTTAATTGCGATGCTACATGGCTGGTAGATGACAGAAGCAAGGACTCTAGTTAACTTACGACATATTTAATAGAGAGCAGCACTATCATTATATTAATACAAAACTTTTATTTTACTTATCGGGTTTTCTTTTAGAATAAAAATAAAAGAGTGTTTTACAAATAAGTGATTTTTTAAAAATAGCTATGATTTAGTTTAAAACTGTTATATGGGGAAGCATTTCCAAAAATAAATTATTTTAAGGGTAATTTACGGATGTCAGTCTTAGGACTGACAGGATGCATCAATATTTACGAGTCCAAACACGGCCAATCTTCACGTCATTAATTATTTTCATCAGTCCCAGAACTTGCATGCCCTACAACTAATTAGTGATTATTTTATTGAAAAAATATTTTATTCAATTAAGACAACCTGGACATGTGAATTGAACCCTGGACATTGGATTTGTGATATGGATGGGATATTGGAAGCAAAATATCGATATTGATATCGATATTAATATCGTTTACTAATATTGATAACAATATAATATCGGTAAGAAAATATCGATCAATATTAAATAATATTGAGAGTTTTACTACGATACTGTCGTTTAATGCAAATTTGTACACTACAGCGTGCCGTAAAAATTATTCCGGATATTTTAGGGCCATTACCTTACAACAAGGAGATCCGTGACAAATTTAATCAGTAATATTATGATTAAATTAAATTAAGGTATAATTAATGTAAGCTACTGTCTCTTCGATTTAGGTTAAAAATATAGTTCGGGTTTGGTATCACTGCTTGTTGTTGTTACGTCTCTGCCATCTGCCGCCAGGCATCCGTGGCTGTCTGCTGTCTCACGTCTCGGTTTGGTTGTTAGATTGACTCACAAACACCTTGTCTGGACTTCATTTAGTATTACTGCCTTTATTTACTCAGTGTTTACGACATATACATTCAGTTTTATTTGTGTTCATGAGTGTATTTCTATGTGGGTTTGTGTGTCTATAGCTGTGTTTATCTTGAGTAAGTGTCTAACCTATATTTACCATGCCACCAGCGACATCAAAGTGGTGGTTTCACTTTTTAAGAATTGATGATAAAGTGCCAAATGCAAAAATTGTGGACGTATAATAAAAACATCCGGCAATACCAGCAACTTGCAGGCTCACATGGACAAAATACATCCTACATTGTCAAAGCCGGTGGCTTTCCCAGCCCCTGGTCAAGGAACTTATTTCATGACCAGTGGCAGTGAAACATCTTCTTCAGCCGCAGCTCTCGAATCAGTTGATATTGAAGTAAGTGATGAATACTTACCAACTTCTCCTTCAAAACATCCTCCAAAAATGAATGTACATAAAGAAGATAGGGACATACAGCATCAACCGTCATCCTCTAAAGCTCCGTATTTAACTGTACAATCCATATTGGATGAGTTATTTGGCATATTAGCTGGTCACCGGGAAGGAGGTAAGCGCCACAGTTTAATTACAAATGCCATAATATTCCTTGTATGCCAGGTAGACCTTCCTTTGTCACTTGTTGAGTGTCAAGCTTTCAAGTTGTTCAAAGTGGTGGCTCCACAATACAAGGCCCCATCTCGCAAAATCATTAAAAATATGTTTATGAGAAATATAATAGTGCGTCGTAGGTATTTAAGTCAAAATGTAAAGCTATGGAAAGTTTTTCTCTCACAACAAATATGTGGACCAAAACCCTGCAGACGAGAAGTTTTTTGTGCATTACAGTACACTATTTGGAACAGGTAAATTTGGCCTCGTGCGCCGTAGGAGTTTTCGAAATGGACAAAGGTCCCTCTGAATATAGAATTTCATAAAGAATTCTAAATATCTTACAAGAGTGGGGTTTGAAAAGGGAAAAGTTACACTTATTCATTACAGATGGAGCGGCAAACATGGTGAAAGCTATGGATATCTCCTTTGGAAAGATAAATCATGTGATATGTTTTACCCATCTTCTCAATTTGGTCTTTTATCACTCTGTTGAAGCTGTACCAGAGTTGTCCTTACTAATTGATAAGGTAAAAAGAGAGGTAACTTGGTTCAAGCAAAGTGTTTGAGCCTCTGATTAACTAAGGGCAGAAAGTGATCTGAAGCTTATAAAAAGCGTAGACACTAGATGGAACTCTACATTTGAAATGATTAAAAGGTTTCCCAGCCATAGCCCAATCCTCAACAACATCATTCATCGTCACACATCTGCCCCAAGCATGACGTTGGCTGCAAAGAATCAAGACTTGCAAAAAGTCGTGCAGTTACAAACCAAGTATCAGGTGATAAGTTTCCGACCGTAAGCCTCACTATACCCATAGATGCCAACTTGAAAAACAAAATTTCTAACTTCTGTCCTACAACCAATGTTGGTATCAAGCTGAGAGAGACAATCTTAGAAGCAACAAGAAAACAGCTGATGGTTGAACATATTCCAGCCCTAGCCATCAGTACATTGTTGGATCCTCGATGGAAGACTTCATAATTTATAGAGCCTGTGGCTACCGCCAAAGCCATCTGAGAATTAAAAAGAATGTTGAAAAATGCTCACTCTCCAAAAGGTTGTCATGGCCATATCTCTGATTCTGACTCTGGAGAAGATGCATCATCTTTCTTTGGTGATCACGCAAAAATTGTCCAAAATACATGGAAAAAATGGAGCTCTCTAGTTGGCGCAGGCTCTGATCTCCCTGATTAACTTGCTCTCTAGTTGGCGCAGGCTCTGATCTCCCTGATTAATTTGCTTTCTAAATGGTGCAGGCTCTGATCTCCCTGATTAACTTGTTCTCTAGTTGGCGCAGGCTCTGATCTCCCTGATTAACTTGTTCTCTAGTTGGCGCAGGCTCTGATCTCCTTGATTAACTTGTTCTCTAGTTGGCGCAGGCTCTGATCTCCCTGATTAACTTGTTCTCTAGTTGGTGCAGGCTCTGATCTCCCTGATGAACTTGCTCTCTAGTTGGTGCAGGCTCTGATCTCCCTGATTAACTTGCTCTCTAGTTGGTGCAGGCTCTGATCTCCTTGATTAACTTGTCTAGTTGGTGCAGGCTCTGATCTCCCTGATTAACTTGCTCTCTAGTTGGCGCAGGCTCTGATCTCCTTGATTAACTTGTCTAGTTGGCGCAGGCTCTGATCTCCATGATTAACTTGCTCTATAGTTGGCGCAGGCTCTTATCTCCCTGATTAACTTGCTCTCTAGTTGGCGCAGGCTCTGATCTCCCTGGTGAACTTGCTCTCTAGTTGGTGCAGGCTCTGATCTCCCTGATTAACTTGCTTTCTAGTTGGTGCAGGCTCTGATCTCCCTGATTAACTTGTTCTATAGTTGGCGCAGGCTCTGATCTCCCTGATTAACTTGTTCTCTAAATGGCACAGGCTTTGATCTCCCTGATTAACTTGCTCTCTAGTTGGTGCAGGCTCTGATCTCCCTGATTAACTTGCTCTCTAGTTGGTGCAGACTCTGATCTCCCTGATTAACTTGTTCTCTAGTTGGCGCAGGCTCTGATCTCCCTGATTAACTTGCTCTCTAGTTGGTGCAGGCTCTGATCTCCCTGATTAACTTGCTCTCTAATTGGCGCAGGCTCTGATCTCCCTGATTAACTTGCTCTCTAGTTGGTGCAGACTCTGATCTCCCTGATTAACTTGCTCTCTAGTTGGTGCAGGCTCTGATCTCCCTGATGAACTTGCTCTTTAGTTGGCGCAGGCTCTGATCTCCCTGATTAACTTGCTCTCTAGTTGGTGCAGGCTCTGATCTCCCTGATTAACTTGCTCTCTAGTTGGTGCAGGCTCTGATCTCCTTGATTAACTTGTTCTCTAGTTGGCGCAGGCTCTGATCTCCCTGATTAACTTGCTCTCTAGTTGGTGCAGGCTCTGATCTCCCTGATGAACTTGCTCTCTAGTTGGTGCAGGCTCTGATCTCCCTGATTAACTTGCTCTCTAGTTGGTGCAGGCTCTGATCTCCCTGATGAACTTGCTCTCTAGTTGGCGCAGGCTCTGATCTCCCTGATTAACTTGCTCTCTAGTTGGCGCAGGCTCTGATCTCCCTGATGAACTTGCTCTCTAGTTGGCGCAGGCTCTGATCTCCCTGATTAACTTGCTCTCTAGTTGGCGCAGGCTCTGATCTCCCTGATGAACTTGCTCTCTAGTTGGCGCAGGCTCTGATCTCCCTGATTAACTTGCTCTCTAGTTGGCGCAGGCTCTGATCTCCCTGATGAACTTGCTCTCTAGTTGGCGCAGGCTCTGATCTCCCTGATTAACTTGCTCTCTAGTTGGCGCAGGCTCTGATCTCCCTGATTAACTTGCTCTCTAGTTGGTGCAGGCTCTGATCTCTTTGATTAACTTGTCTAGTATGCGCAGGCTCTGATCTCCCTAATTAACTTGCTCTCTAGTTGGCGCAGGCTCTGATTTCCCTGATTAACTTGCTCTCTAGTTGGCGCAGGCTCTGATCTCCCTGATTAACTTGCTCTCTAGTTGGCGCAGGCTCTGATCTCCCTGATGAACTTGCGCTATATTTAAGATTCCCTGCAGAAGATGATACCAGAAAATTGCCTCTTTCCTTCTGGAGCAGCTCAACAGGAACGTATATAGAATTGAATAAAATTGCCAAGCGATGTTTGGCGTCTACAACAACATCTCTGCCATCTGAGAGAGTTTTCTTGCAAGATGGGAACATTATAAACCCCTCAAGAAATCGTATGACGGGAGAAACGCTCGGCAAACTTCTGTTCCTCCATTTATTCGGAGAAGAGTAACTTCTTTTAAATAAATTTAATTATACGTTGATAGGCGTCAATTACTTTTTTATACTTATTTATATACATTTTTTATATTTATTTTCAGTTTCATTAATTTTTAACTTAATATTGCCTAATCTAGTGCCTAAAACTTTGATTTTGTTCATTTTTATGAATAAATATTTTATAACAGAGTGTATTTTTGTTTAAGTCCCTCTCTCACCCTCCATTTTATTCTCGTTATAAAATTGAGAAACTCGATATTATCTAAGAGAAATATCGATATCACAATATTGTTGTAACTGAAACTTCGATGCCAAAATATCGGCTATTTAAAGCAAAATATCGATATCCCATCCCTACTTTGCGCGTCAATGCTCTACCACTGAGGTGCAATAACTTTGCGCCACACATGAAAGCACTAATGACCGCACATAGTGCATTAGTTAGTGCTACGTTGGTAATGATTATTGAACATAAAAATGTTGTTAGTGCTACATTTTTGTGGAAGTTATAAGCCAAAATCATTAGGCTAGGCCAAGTTAACGTCACCTTGGCCCCGCCCAATGATATTGTCTTAAATCTTCCACACAAATGTAGCACTAACGATGTTTTTTGTTTACTTAGCAGTACTAACGAGTGCTGCATCGTAATATGATGGGTAGGACCAGGTTGAAGTCAAGTTGGCCCCACCCAATGATTTTGGACTGTAACTTCCACATAAATGTAGCACTAACGTATTCTTTTTGTGTACTGAGCAGCACTAACGATTCCATTAGGTGTGGTCATTAGTCCTTTCATGGGTGGGGTTAAGTTATGCACCTTAGTGGTAGAGCATTAACACGCAGAGTTAAAGGTCCAGGTTGTTTTAATTGAATAAAATATGTTTTTCAATAAAATAATCACTAATTAGTTGTAGGACATGCAAGAGCTGGGACTGATGAGAATAATGTCCGTGTCCGTGTTTGGTCTCCTTGTAAATATTGATGAATCCTGTCAGTCCTAAGACTGACATCCGTAACTTACTCTTAAATTATATTTTTTTGTCCATATAACAATTTTAAACTAAATAAAAATTATTTTTAAAAACCACTCATTTGTAAAGTATCCTTTTATTATTATTTTAAAAGAAAAACCTATAAGTAAAAATGTATCTGTTTTTATATTAACATAGTTATAGTTCTGCTCTTTAGTAAATATGTCGTAAGTTAACTAGAGTCCTTGCTGCTGCCATCTACCAGCCATGTAGCACCGCAATTAAATGGAAACAATTCAGGATTTTGTGGATAAAATGCAAATAATTCTAGTGGATACAAATCAGAATTTTTATTTGTGAAGCATGTTTAAGAAATGTTTGAATGGAAACAATTCAGTCGTCTCCTCTACTTAAACTCACCTTTATCTAAAAAAAAATACTCGCATGGTTGGGCGTACTTACTGTATGTCAGGTTCATATACTTATGAATAGTTACCCACTCTACCTACACGCAAATTCCAGCACACTTCCTTTATATTCTACCTTCCTTATCCATAAATGAGATTCCAAAAAATGTTCAGATTAACTTTGTGCAGGGTATTTTAAAATTCTCCCTCTTTATCCTGTTACCATGGAAAGTGTGGTCAATTTAATCCTGCTGGCACCAGAACAAACCAACAGTCAACTTACCATTCGATTGGACTGACAGAATCCCGTCAGTCACTCCCCACAGACCGGATATGACGAATAAAGTGGCCTTATCATGGATGCTAGGTTTCCAACACAGGAGCGTGACTATGCTAGCGACCTGCAGCGCCGCGGCGAAGCTCATCACGGACACTCGTCCAAGCGCCTTCCCCAGTGGACCCGTCAGGCTGGCGGATAAGACATCGGTCACCCCAAAACACACAGTCACGTACCCTATGTAGCGGATACCCCACGCACAGGACACGTACGCCTGACATTGACACGAATATACTGTTATTTTAGACAATACTTAGCACCGCGTCTTACTACCCGTTCGGGTTATACGCTTATGTACTATTTACACTAATGGGCTAAGAATTGATAAGGTTGAATATAGAGGAAGTGAACCAGGATTTTCGTGGAGAGATAGAGAGTGGAAAACCATTTCGGAAAAACCACCCCAATTCACCCGGCCGAGATTCGAACCTTGATCTCCCCGTCCTCGGCAGTCGAGCTCAACACGAATCTAGCACGTTATCTAGCTACGCCACCGTGGTGGGTGTTGCTATGTTAGAGGGGGGATAGCAAACGTCCACTTTTAAGCACGAAACTAAATTAACATATAATTTTCAACCTAAGTTAAATTATCAATGATGCTAGAGCGTTCCTTAAAAAAATGTCAGTCATCAAAAAAATTACTCCTAGTCTTAGAGCTATAGTAAAAATCATGATTTACCTCAAGCTATAACCATATAACATATAAATATAAATTTTAAATGAATCCATCAGTGCGCTTTGGTTTCAGCCCTTGATAAGAACATACATTCAAAGGGGGATATACAGACAGACGGAGAAACATGGGGAAATAATAGCCAGTTTTTTCTCACAGGGCACATAAAACGTCTGGTCCCATCTTAGTCTCATGGCCAAAAAAGTTCACGATAGAAATGCTTCATCAATAATAGAAAGTAAAAAAAAAACCTAACACTTCTGGGACTGAACAAAATGTATTGTCATTGTCCATTGTCTTTCTCTTTGTGCATATCAAACAATCTTTCATTTGCACTTTATTTATCCTGAAGGGCTACAACTTTGACGTAGCTTATAAGATATGCCCATAGTTTAACCAATAGAGGTAAGACTAGATATACTACCTTTAAGAATAAATGAAGTGTGCACTATTCTATGTAATATGTAATAATTATGCCCTCTCAGCTTACTATTAAAAGTAACTCGTTTACTTTGCTTATTTCCACAATGGTAAAGCTTATCAAATAAGACCCTACTGTCATCAGTCAAGCTAAGACTGCTTCCCTTCAGTGTAAACCGAGTGTACCTCGAAAGAAGAAAGAGGTCAAAAATTTAAATACTACCATCATTTTTTTAATATTTTTTTTATCTAAATACCATAATTTGAAATATTTCTTGATTGAATAAGCTCATATAAGTTTAAGAGAGTAACTTATAATTAGGGCACTTACCGCAGTATAATCAGCCATGAAGAAACTTTGTTCCATCCCTGACCATATGGTTAAAGGAATCAACAAAATTATGTTAGGATGTCGACACATTTTCAAGGAAATGGTTAAGAGCTCAAGTGGAGATGCACGGTTGATCTTTCTATCTTTGCAGCTTTCGTTGTAACTGACAATCATAAATATCAATATGATATATCATTAATAAGATATGGTATTGAACTTAAGCCACTTTTTGTAATTTAATCCTGTCATAATATATTAAGGTGCGATCGCATAGCTATTAATACACAGTAAAAATGACTTATTTGCGACTGAGATTCTATATGAACCAATAATTATATATTTTATATTTTTTTACTATGACTGTATGAACACTTTTCTAAATTGCTATTGGATTATATACTTATTTTTTATGCATACATTTTTAAAATTAACTCAAAAACACATTTTTGAAAATGGTTGGGTTAAAAAAACACAATCTTAAGTTTTGTGTGTAATTTACAAATATAGTATTTTTAATCACGTAAACCTATTCCCTCGGCTAGAACTCGGTCATTAGTTACATAAATGTATGTTTATTACAAGGTAGGGTTGGAAACCCCCACCACACCTACTCAAGGTGAAGTTTCTCGGTAGAACCCGCGAAGACTCAGTTGGCAGTAATCCTATTGTTCTCTTGACAGCACAACACTAATAGCCTTGAAACCTGTCCAGAGAACCCGTTAGAATATTTTAAATGTATTTTTTTCTGAGTCTTAAAAAAAATCTTTACAGGCTAGAAAGTGAACCTACATCAATATTATTTCATAAAATATATAATTTAATTTTTTTTCAATGGGGATTTTTAACGTGCAAATTATGAAAACAAGGATTATATCAGTACACGACTTACAAACTAGCTTTTAACTATGACATACATAACAGATTACTAAAGTTAAACTACCGACCCTGCCTGGAATCGAAACAGGGACTCTTAGCATAGTAAACACACGTGATAACGACCTAGCTAAAGTATCTGTTCAAATATAATTAGACGCGTACTATGTAAAATAAGTAAGTAATAGAGTGGTGGGGGTATTTCCTCTCCTCAAGCAGGTACTCAGTTTGAGAAGGAAGATAATAGAGTGGTGGGAGTATTTCCTCTCCTCAATCAGGTACTCAGTTTGAGAAGGAAGATAATAGAGTGGTGGGGGTATTACCTCTCCTCAAGCAGGTACTCAGTTCGAGAAGGAAGATAATAGAGTGGTGGGGGTATTACCTCTCCTCAAGCAGGTACTCAGTTCGAGAAGGAAGATAATAGAGTGGTGGGGGTATTACCTCTCCTCAAGCAGGTACTCAGTTCGAGAAGGAAGATAATAGAGTGGTGGGGGTATTACCTCTCCTCAAGCAGGTACTCAGTTCGAGAAGGAAGATAATAGAGTGGTGGGGGTATTACCTCTCCTCAAGCAGGTACTCAGTTCGAGAAGGAAGATAATAGAGTGGTGGGGGTATTACCTCTCCTCAAGCAGGTACTCAGTTCGAGAAGGAAGATAATAGAGTGGTGGGGGTATTACCTCTCCTCAAGCAGGTACTCAGTTCGAGAAGGAAGATAATAGAGTGGTGGGGGTATTACCTCTCCTCAAGCAGGTACTCAGTTCGAGAAGGAAGATAATAGAGTGGTGGGGGTATTACCTCTCCTCAAGCAGGTACTCAGTTCGAGAAGGAAGATAATAGAGTGGTGGGGGTATTACCTCTCCTCAAGCAGGTACTCAGTTCGAGAAGGAAGATAATAGAGTGGTGGGGGTATTTCCTCTCCTCAAGCAGGTACTCAGTTCGAGAAGGAAGATAATA
The DNA here is from genome assembly GCA_902151445.1 of Timema monikensis. Lineage (NCBI taxonomy): Eukaryota > Metazoa > Arthropoda > Insecta > Phasmatodea > Timematidae > Timema > Timema monikensis. The sequence goes on along the minus strand of CABFVZ010004552.1, from coordinate 17,535 downwards.
GAGTGGTGGGGGTATTTCCTCTCCTCAAGCAGGTACTCAGTTCGAGAAGGAAGATAATAGAGTGGTGGGGGTATTTCCTCTCCTCAAGCAGGTACTCAGTTCGAGAAGGAAGATAATAGAGTGGTGGGGGTATTTCCTCTCCTCAAGCAGGTACTCAGTTTGAGAAGGAAGATAATAGAGTGGTGGGGGTATTTCCTCTCCTCAAGCAGTTTGAGAAGGAAGATAAGACCCAAAAAGAAATGTGGTCTTCTATTCTGCTGCACCTTAAACTTCTCCGTTTTATTTATTATATCCTCTTCCTTTTTTTTAGTAACGCTAACTCTTTCATTTATAAAAATTGCCTGTCTATTTTTAATAGAAATAAACTTATCTGATAATTAAAAGAGTTATTAAATCTTTTTCAAGTATTAATACGTCAGGTCATGTGAACCGTTACCGTCACTTTTATTATACATTATCAATACTGATGGAGTCATAGGGCCAGTTTCATAGTCAAATTTAGTACGCCTAAAGTGCGGCGCTACACTAAGTACATGACGACACCTACCTAAACCAGAATGGAATGGGCCAGTTTTCAATGCGAGAATGGCCCATTCCATTCGAGTTTAGGTAGGTGTTGTCATGTACTTAGTGTAGCGCCGCACTTGAGGCGTACTAAATTTGACTATGAAACTGGCCCTTAAGCTGAACTCCCGCACTAAAACTAAATTAGTGAATTTCATTCAGTCAGTGATCTTGTCCGTAACTCAGTGATGGAGATAAATTATGGCAGTGGTACCAATGTGAAAAGCTGTAACTAAAACGAATGTATTTTAAGTCCAGTCGTTGGTGACGGCTACTAGTGACCAGAACTAGTGAACCAGACTGATAAGACCATTAGCAGTTGTAAATTATGTTGTACTATTCTAATTTCCTCTGGTATTTAAACAATTAATTCAAATGCAACCCATGACTCTATTTTACCATTTTTTTATTTTATTTCAATCCAAGTACTATTTTATATTCGAAAGGTCTATAGATAATTAGGGCTACCAGTTACATAAATTATATTTTACTTCAAGAATGTACCTATGTAATTTAAGTTATGTTAAGTTAACTATTGATAGCCAGAGTTAAGTTCAGTAAGTTGAGTCTAAACTGCCTCAGATGGATGATAGTAACCAAACTTATACTAAGCAGGGGCTCATAAAACGTAAATCTCGATTTAATATTTTACTGTGGCTACAAAAATATATGCATAAAATAACTGAGGTAATATACTTCAATATGAAAGTAAATCATCGAACGTCTTAGCTCAAAACAAACTGAAAAACGTAAGCAATTTTTGGATGAGCTTCCACTAAAGACAATATTCTAATCTAAGCAAAAATTGGTTTTGTTGTGCGATCCGTTTTCAAAAAAACAGTCAGGCTAAATGTGTACATAGGAAGAGGCAATGAAAGTTCTAGGTTGATAAAATCCAAGATGAATATACACTGTCCCTTGTAATTTCCCTCTGCCGAGCCATACAAAATCATGTTTACCTCTTGAGCGATTCTAAGCCAAAGGCTACGATACATGTTGCGACCGCTATGCATCCAAGGTAGATCCCAACTACTGTGTAAATCTTGTCATCAGAAGGTCTTTCAAGATTTGTGTTGTTTGTAGCACTGGCTGTGCCAAGGCAAAAGGTGGCACCACATTCGACATTATCTTGCACCTGGTCATCACCCAATGAAAACACTGCGATCAAATAGGAGTAATAGTTGTGTTAGTAGTCTACAAAAGTGTAAAATAAGGAAACAATAATTTATTGGAAAATTTCCCGGTGTTTCTCAGGGTGAATATAAAAGGTACATTTATTAAGACAGACACATTTCGAAGCACTAAAGTTCACTTTATTTAAGAAGTGTTTTCATATAAATATATTTCAAATCAGGTCCCTAAGGAGTTAAAAACATTACATTTTTATCTGTACATTTCTAACAAAGACTAATGTAAAGGATAGCTCGTTTTCAACTATATGTAACGTGGAGTGTCACAGTTATAATATCAACATAAATGGTTAAAATGTAGTCAGTGGCGTAACATCAACATCAAGGGCCCTGATGCAACGTTTGTTAATGAGCCCATAAAAGGAGAAGTTTTTACTAAACACGAGCTTACAAAAAAAATCATAAGCCTATGTGATGATAATGTAGAAATTGAGAAAATAGCAAGTCTAGACAACCTTTCTTCCATCATTCCATTTCGTAAATAGTGCTTTGTTGATTTTAATTTAGAGGATGACTGTTTCGATGTTTCCACACTTACTGGCAGAGTTGCTAATTATAAAAGTGTCGTATAAATATCCCAGAAAGAAGAAATAAGGGACTTGTTTAAAATAATTTAACAATTCATATAATTATCGTATTGAAGACATTTTATCAGGAGTTGAACACTGAAGAAGATATTAATTAATGCCCTTGGCCCTGTCGAATGCAAGTCTAAAACCTATTTTGTGGGATGGTGGGTGGGTGGGTGGGAGACTGAAAGGCATGGCTTGGCCCCACAACCAACCAAAGTATCCTTCCGCGCCAACAATAACAGATGGATCATGGAAACCGTAGATGGCACTATCAAGCGGACAAGTCTTGCGGAAAAATTATACGTTTGGAAATATTAGTTTTCTTGAGAACGAGGGAAACTTTTTATAGTAATATTTTCAACACCTCTTCTAAGACAATGTATAATTGCTTATTGGTTGTTAACTTTTCTTATTTTTGCTATCCAGCCGGAAGTTTTCTATTTAAAAAATGTCAAAATTATTGATATTCGATCACTGCTAAAATTATAGAGGAGATTTGTACATAAAAAGTATAAATTAATCAACATGCTTCTATTCTTGAACAAACTGTTTCCGAAAAGAAAATTGCAAAACAATAAAAATTCTTGAAGATAACCGTTTGTTTCTTTAGCTCTGCATTTTCACGCCAAATTAAAAGGGCCAGTCGCTTTAAATCAATTTGATACTATTTTTAGAGATTTTCTGTATCTTCCTTTAGTTTTTCGTCAGTTGCTGTTTGTAGGGTTGTAGGATGAAGCCCACTTAAGTTATCAGTGATCTCATTTGAATTTTTTGTTTAGTAGCACGTCTTACTACCTGTTAACTGTTCAGCTTATATAAATGTGTACTATTACGCTAATGAGCTAAGGATGAAGAAGGTTACATTTATAGGAAGTGTACGCCGCATTTGCGTGGAGGGAGAGTGTAAAACAACTTTTTTAAACTTCTCATTACACCCTATTGGTATTTGAACCCCGGCCTCCTTGTCATCGGAAGTCCAGTATAGTGAAAGATCACCAAAGCAGGCTATTTATCATCTGATCCTCGCGAAGCTCACAAGATAATCGTTTTACTTAACTTCTACATATATCTTGAAAAACAATAAGGCATTAATATCAAAAATAGAACCAACATTTAATGTTGGTTCTATTTCCAATATTAATGCCTTATTGTTTGTATTTTATTTAAAGAGATTAAAATTATTCCCTGATACCTGCAGACTTTCCTAAAATGATTTATCAACTGAGCGGCTTTCCACAGAGACACAGTTTGTGATTGCTATGATTTTGAGATAATATCCAATAGTCTGCAAAATATTTGAAAACATTACTATAAGGAATATATTTTCAAACATCTCAATTTTTTTTTGTTTAAGTACTTTTACACTTAAGACCTCTTTATTTTTGGTCACTATAGCTATTTGAGTATTAGCCCCATTGGTGAAATTATTGCTCTGGGCATGTAATGACGAGTACCTAGATTATCAACGAGATGTTGATAATTAAAAAAAAATTATTTTAGCAGGCTAGGAAAAAGAGTTACACTATTTAAAAAAAATATTTCGAGACCTTTAACTATATCAAATAATTATTTTACTTCGAGTAATGCTGACATAGTTGTTGCTAATTTCTAAATTAAGATTGTGTAAGGATCAATGTCCAGTAGGCCTACCTCCTACTGAATGTTTAGAATGTTTATATTTTGCTTACATTTGGCTTGAACCCTACCATATATTCCACTAATAGCAACTGCTCCATCATAACGCTTACCACGCATATTATTTAGATTCAGAACCGTATTTTATACCATCTTCCATAAGTTTTGAAGATCTTTCTGCCGAATAATCAATCACTTGTTACAGTCAACTCGAGAAACAATTCAATAATAACAAGTTTTTTTGGAACAGTATTCCTGCCTTTTTCACTGAAAACATATCAAACCACTAAACTTAATTGATCTTTTTTTAGTTATATATTGAGTGGTGTCAGAGATAATGG